>CM040999.1:7160137-7176757 GCA_022985145.1 Pangasius djambal
GTCACTAACTAAAGAGGATTTATGCTGATATTGCCCAAAAACCCTATTTTGTTCAGGCGTTTCCAAACTTTTGGAGGGCAGTGTAACTTTAATCCATAGACAACAGTTATTGCTTATATTGTGAACACAACATTATGCAGACCATTTGTTTATTTAAAAAAAAAAAAAAAAAAAAAAAAAAAAAAAAAAAAAAAAAAAAAAAAAAAAAAAAAAAAAAAAAAAAAAAAAAACACTCTAGGATTTTTCAATTTAATCTCAGTATACCACTTTTGCAGCACTCTGTGGCATGTAGCACAGAAAAGTGTTTCAACATTTCCCCGGTTCTGAGAAAAGAAGTGATACCCTGTTTACTCAAAACTCACTTATAACTGAAGTCAACAAACTTCTTTATGTGAAGCGTATTTGTATAACTCTTTCATACATTTCCCAATGCAAAGTAGTTTGCGTATTTCCTGTGATTCTTTTATTTTGCTTTGATTCATGTGATTCCTGTGATTGTGATTTGGAACTGTCTTTCCATTATAAGTGAGTTTCCAGTTGTGTTTTTTTTGTCTCTTTCTCAGTACGAGGAAATTGTACTGTGTACCTCAGTGTTAAAACTCTTACTTGTGCTAATCACATAGATGTTACATATGTAGTGGATAGAGGTTAGGATAAAAGTTATGATGTAATATTCCTTTAAGGCATTAATTTTAAAACCCTAACCATAGTATGTTATGTTTATATTTACAGAATTCTAATATTATAATTGTTATATCTTTTTGCACAATCTGTTACATATGGCACTCTGCCCACTTTAGCCACACCAGAACTGCACTGTCCCTTACTGTGCCTATTGTCCTGTTTAGGACATTTGTACTTGTCTTGCTCCGTTTGCAGTCTCAGTTCATTTTTGCTTTGTTTTTTGTAGCACCATGGTCCTGGAGGAACGTTGTTTCATTTCACTGTGTACTGTACCAGCTGTATATGGTTGAAATGACAATAAAAGCCACTTGACTTGACTTTAAACAATATGAACATGACACTGCAATTTCTAATGCATATATGAGCTTGTGAGCCTTTTCTTTCTCAACCCACAGTTTGTGCTTCGGTTCACATAATGTAATGACCAAGTCGTGCTTTCACAGCTGGATTAAAATGTACACCTCACTAAAAAATACTCAATACTCAATGGCGATTTAGTGATTTACAAGGTGTCCTTGTGTACTGATTTCTAAATGTGATTGGGAAGGCAGAAGAGTGACAAGCATTACACAAATCACACTTTATGGTTCACTCACTGAAAAACACATAACTTTGTTGAGCTGTCACTGATCACGCTGAAGCAAGACTCTCAGATATGATGTGAAATATGCTCTGAGCTCAACTGCTCTCAGGGGAGATCTGCTCAGACTCAAAACTCACTCTTGAATCTCTTTATCTGACATTGGAATGCTGAAATATTACACATCACACTGCCAGGCCAGTTTTAAAAACAGATGAATAAAAGGCCTGGCAATGGTTCAGAGATTATCATATCATAATATGTTCTGTGCTTGCTGAAAGCTGAATCAGCACTCGCTGAGGCACAGGGAAATTCTGCTCAGGGAGTAACCTAGTTCAGTTCTGTAGTGTTAAATGATAGGGGTCTTAGCAATAGCAGCCTCTTCTGCTCTGGACACAGCGGGTGTCAGACTGTCCCCATCGTCCATAAGTACAGGAGGATTCATGTACAAACACCTGATCTTGTATGTGTAGACATACATCCAGTCTCCTTCAGTTACTACTGTTCAAACTTAGATGATTGAAAACCTTCATGCATGCGTGATACAAGTTAAATGTGTAAGGAATAAAACATGTCGGGGTGTGATGTTACTGAAAAATAATCAATCCCCCAGACGGTGTAATGCAGTCCACCACGAAGGGGAATCACTCTTACCACCCCAGAGTTGATTACTTTCCTATATCATCACATTCCAAAGTGTTGTATTCCTCTTATACCACATCAATTTGTCAATAATTACTAATTCAGCACATCATGCTTTTTTTTTTTTTAACCATTTATAGTTATTTAATATCCATGAGGGGAAAAAATGCAGCTCGTCATGTTACAGAGAAACTGGAACGTGGAACATCCACAGTCCCAAAGACTGGGACAAAAACTTACTGACTGTTACAAAGTGCTGACACTGGAGACTCCTTCCATAAAAAGAGAACTTTCACCATATCAACAATAATTTTTTGTCTTTGCTAAGGAACACGATTTTTAAGTCGGTTTATTATTAAACGTAGCTTATGTGGAGCATCCGCCATAGAAGTCCCCGTGAACGATCGGTTTCTGTAGAAACTATAGCACGTTAGAACAACAGTATTAATATACGCCTGTGATCTGCCTTGCAGATGGCACTGCTCTCAGAACTGCTGTTGTAGAACACCCGAACAGCAAACCACAAGCTAAAATCATGAGTTGAATCAACACTCTCATACAGTATGATGGATTCATACAGCACATCCAACACACAAGAACAAAGTTACAGCAGCTGTTGTTTACTCAGTAGCCTCTCGTCCGTGATATGAGTACAATGCTGAACATACACTAATCCATAAACACGAGGGATTACAGCTCACTACTCGGAAATCCCTTCTCATAAAGCAGCAACTAGATGCAGAGCAAGATCATGTCCAAATCCATACGCTGGACTGTGTATCCTCTATCATTTAGATTTAAAAAATAATAATAAGTTAAGCTTTCGTTGAGCAAAATATTATTCTTACAGGCCAGTTGGGGTTTACTGAAGAGAGTTACATTGAGTACACAAAAGCTCTCCATCATATAGACACCTCTAGTGCTTGTCAACAAAAAGAGATGTGTGCGCAACCTGGTTGGAAAAAGACCTAAGCAGCCTAGCAACCTGATGCTAGAATTGATTAGAATTTTATATAGGAGTCAGACTGACATTAGTTAAAATGTTATCCACTTATTATTATGGATTATATCTGAACAAACTAATGCTTGTGGCATCCCGGCAGTGGCTAAATGATCCTAAGCAGTGGTTTAGCCTGAAATGGCACATTTCATAGAAATTCTGAGGGTTTATACTAGAAAAAAAAATAATAAATCGAAGACATACACATCACTTGATGCTTACAACTTTGTTGTCTGTGAGAACGTTCAAGATGTAATGATTTACAATTACAGCCGAGATGCTGTCCAACCAGACACCATAAAGTCAACTGCTAGCTGAACAAATTTAGTTAGCTAAACATGACCATAATGGGTATCTCCTCAGTAAAAGCGTTACACATTAGCTAGCTAGTTTCTTGACGTAGATTTCAGGCGACCTACAAAGGACTGCTAAACTAATATAAACAAGGCATGTTAAGCCTGTTCAATTCTAAGCCTGTTAAACTCTTAGTTAGCAAGCCAGCTTCACTGCTATGATA
This sequence comes from Pangasius djambal, assembly GCA_022985145.1. Taxonomy (NCBI): domain Eukaryota; kingdom Metazoa; phylum Chordata; class Actinopteri; order Siluriformes; family Pangasiidae; genus Pangasius; species Pangasius djambal. The sequence continues at coordinate 7,163,561 of CM040999.1, forward strand.
GTTTCTTATCTGAGATGAAATGGGCACTGCAACGATGGAATTACTCTGACCAATTATCCCTCCCAATTGCCTGTAACCACAACCGTCTTCTGTTACTAGTAAAGGTTAAGACATTTTTGACAAACAAATTCAGGCTTGCTGGTAAAAAAAAAAAATCACTACAGTCTTCTGCTATGCTTTTTGCAAACAGGAGGCGTGGCTGACGTCAGAGTGACGTGTCTCACTCAGGGGTCTCTATAGGCTAAGTATGAAATATCCCTTACCTTACCACTATTCACAATTATAACTTCAGTAACTATACCCTTTATATAAAATGGGTCACCAAACTTAATAGTGAATCATATAGTCGTACAATCACTTAACACAGTATTAGATACTTATCAGCCAAGAAGCCTTTGTGGGGTTTTATGAAACAGTAAAAATGCAGGTATCAGTATAAAGAGAATAAGTGACATTTGGGCCTCATCCCCAAATGGTAAACAGCATTTGTGATCCATACAGTGCACAGTTCCACTAGCAACACATCAGTTTTTGTCATGCTCATATAGTAAATACAGCCATAAACCCCATTTATAGATATGATAGATATGATAGATGCAGCTAACACACCACTACTATGCTTCGGAAGAGTCTCCAAACAAGGTCCATGGGATGGGTTGTGTAACTTTGTCTCAGCACTCCTGACCTTGGGAGACCGTTAGCAGGAAAAAGAAAATGAAATCTAATCAGAAGAGCACGATCCCACAGACTGAATAAAGGGGCTATTATAATGCCAGATACAGGTATAAAGCCACTACATTCATTTACGCCACAATATCACGCGATGTTTAGTTTCTGAGAAATAAAACAATGAGCAGTTAGTTCCTTAATTATTAAGTTCCTTAATCATCGAACATTGGACGCTGCCACATAAACAAACATGCTCGTAACACCACGTGTTATGAGTTTGTAGACAAAACAACCTGGCAAAAACTCATCCCTCTTTTGTTAAATTAACTGTCATCTAGACATGAGAGTTAGGAAACATGTTCCAAAGTTATGAGGGACGTCACCCAGGGAGACTAATCCCACCCTGACAGGGCTACAGTGTTAGCTGATTTAAACAAGTACCTGAAAGTACTGAAAGGTATAGTACTGAACTGGTTGTAGGTTTGAACTTTCCACGTGTCATGTAATACTAGTAAACTGCAGAATAAGTAACTGAAAATATGCGCTAAACTCATGCAGTGTGTCATTATAGCAGAGGAATTAGCAACACAATGCTTTTGGGAAATGACTGTCGTATACAGATGTAATGTAGCATAGCTGGAGATTATATTTTCCCCCCTCAACAACCATCACTCAACAATTCGCCACCACTAACAAAGCAATCACACAGGCACACACCTGCATCCAGAATTACTTTGTGTACAACCTGCTGCTTATCCAATTGTTCCTCTGCTTTGTCACCAGCATGGGTTCAAAGTATAATTTTGCAGAACACATCATCTTGTCACAGGCAGTTTAACTTGTGTGTGCATTCAGGACACATGATGGCTTATTTGCCATTTCCCAGGGTGAAGCAAGAACAGGCAAAAGCAACTGTGGTGAGAAATCATCTACCAAACCCACAAGACAGCACTTTTTAAGAAGAAGTGCTGCATGCTGGGTAAATCCCAGAAGGTTGAGAAAGACTGAGAAAGCTGGCATTACACACAACTGTGGCTCGGGAGAGCTTTTTCACCCCCATTCAAAGCACAACCCCGACAAAAAGGCCTTTCAGTAAGTGGCCTTCTGTCCCGAACACAAAGATCGGCTCCAGCTTTCTTTCACATGTAAATTGAAGAGGAGCACAAGCACCGAGCCTGCTCGGCCATGAGCTGTGTATGACTCTCAAACACTGGTCTTGTTCTTCCGTGTCATTCGCATAGGCATATCCCCCAACCGCGCTCTCAGGAGTGGAAGAACTGGTTTCCCCCTTATACATGTTAAGTAATCTTCATTATCATTCTGTGTAAATAATTTCATGCCAGAATTCCTGGGAAAACCTGTACATTTTTAAACAAAGTGATGATTAACTAACAGACAGTAGACAAGCTTCTTACAATCAGCTGCAGGTGAATGCAAATGTTTGCACAGCCTTAGGACAATGAAGATATGTACTTTATACCAACACATTAGCAGGGGTTTCATTTTTTTAGGTTTCACAGATTTTTTTAAATTATCAGAAGTAGTCAAGTCGCCCAATAAGTGGGTCAAGATGTTATTCATTCATCTATAATACACACAAAGGTTTGTCTTGGTCAGGGTTGCAGAATATCAGGAATCTAGAGGCACCATGTACACATACATTCACACCTCAGGTCTAATCCATCTACCAGCATGCTTTTAGGAGGAGGAGGAGGAGGACACTGAAGAACCCAGAGCAAACCCGCACAGACACACGGAGAACATGGGAAACTCAGACAGTAATCCAAGATCATTAAATAACCGAGGACCCTGGAACCGTGAAGTAGCAATGCAACCCCTCGCATAACATTGCATTGTTTTTTTATTAAACAATGGAAAATATTCCAATTAACTTATTCTTTCTTTCAAGTCTTTTGCTTGTTTCTTGAAGACTAGGGTTTTGGTTTTAAGTAAGTTTGCAAAAGAATGGATATTTCCCTGCTGGAAAAAAAAAACAATAGAAACCCTCACAGAATTTGTAATGGTTTTAATGGTTATAATGGGAATTGTACCGGTTTTAATGGAAACTCTAATGGTCCGTGTGGGTCTCTACTGGTAATTTGTTGCTTTCTGTTGGTGGCATGTTATGTCTAGTGGATATCATTAAGGACCAATAATGGTAATGGATTTAATGGTAAGCTGATGGTTTGTAATGGCATTTGGAGTGGAAACCATTAAAATTTCTGTGATGGTTTCTATTGTTTTTTCCAGTGGGGTTAATCAGTCAAAGCCTTATTTGTATAATAAATAAATGTTTTTTTGTTTTTTTTTAAAGTTCCAAAGTGAAAGTTTTTATAAGAATATGAAAAACAACAGGAAAATATTTATTGTGAAATCAGTTGTTTTTGCTGTTTGGTTTTTGTTATTTTTAAAACTCACAGAGCTCATAACACACATAGTGTGAAGCTAGAACATGCTGAAACAATGAAGAAGCAACAAATGCAACAAGGCATGGATCAGTGGAATAAACACATGATCAGTGGAATAAACACAAACACATGATCAGTGGAATAAACACAAACACATGATCAGTGGAATAAACACATGATCAATCTAATAAATACCTGATCAGTATAATAAATACATGATCAGTATAATAAACACATGATTCCCCCCTGCGTTACAGCGCGCCTCCATCAACCACACACACACACACACACACACACACCTAATCACATAGAGCAGCCTGGACACGGAAACTTTCACAAACCCAACTTTTACTCACCGTGATGGTGACTTCATGCTTCTTCAGGCGGTACTTCAGGCTCTTCATGGTCGCTCTGTCTCTGTGGCTGAATAAAGGTTCAGTTACAGGTAAAGAACTCGGTGTAGAGTTCAGTCAAACTCGGGTTTCACGGCGCACAGCTCCTTTAGTCCAAAACCGCTTCAAACAAGAAACTGGGATTTTTCACCTGACGCGTTAAGCGCGAGGACCAATAACGCGACGGGCACATCGCTGAGCCAATGGGAGAGAGGAACCAGACAAACTGTAGCCAATCAGAAACAAGATAGGGAGGGACTTCCTTGTCTGTTTCGGTGTTGTGTGGAGTTGTGGCTTTATAACCTGCCTCTGATGACGTCGCCTGTACCTGGGAATGGGCGGGACTTGTTGACTCAGGCGGCGATGTGTTTCCACACGAGGTTGTTAGAGGAGAGCGCAGTGAAAAAGCACAAATTCCTAACTAATCTGTATCAGTCTAACAAAATGCTAAGCTATTACGTTATCAAGAACTGTTACTGATTAAAATAATAACAAACGGTAGATTATCTCCACTTTACCTGAGAAACTGGTTGCTACAGGTGTGTGGGAAACTTTGAATACCCTTAGGACAAATGAAGAAGGCAAAGAAATGCAATTTAGAGACGAGACATGTAGTGTGTTACGTTTAATAGAAGTACCTACATTTATTAAAAAGAGTCACACAGTGAACAAGATCCATCCATTTTCCATACCGCTTATCCTACACAGGGTCATGGGGAGCCTGGAGCCTATCCCAGGAACCCAGGGCACAAGCACACACACACACACAGTGGACAATTTGGAAATGCCAATCAGCCTACAACACATGACTTTGGACTGGGGGAGGAAACCAGAGTACCCTGAAGAAACGCCTGGACCGGGGAGAACATGCAAACTCCACGCACACAGGGTGGAGGCAGGATTCGAACCCCCGACCCCAGAGATGCGAGGCAACAAGGCAACAAGGCTAACCACCAAGTCATCATGCTCCCCCCACCCCAATATATTAAGATATTAATAGTAAAAAAAAATTATATCAGTTCAAATGTCTTGTCTAGAACCATGCTCTTTAAAACATCTTGTCATTTTATTGTAATTTGTATTGTAAATTGTAAAATAGAGGAACACATTTTCATTCAGAAATCATGGGAGAACGCAAGCTTTTTCACGTGATTGAAAAAGCTTTACAATTATCCCACATGAAGGACTGTCACTTTCTCAGTCACGCCCATTAACACTTTTTACAGCACTCTTTTTTATCTTAATAAGGTACATCTTACAGTTGACACCAGTGAAATTACAGGTCAATATTTTATGTCTTGCTTTCAAAACATGACAAGTCCCAAACATAGAGCAGCCAAACACACTCCACACACTCAGCATGAGTAGACGCTTCTGGTGCTCACATGCCCACAGGAGATCTGTTGCCCTCTTCTGGCTTTATTGAGAACAAATGAGGGGTTAAATGATTTCCCCCAATCCAGTGAGGCATAGCAGAGCACTTAGCAGAGCTCCCGAGCAAAGCAAACTTTTAGTTTTTCTAGAAATAGACAAAACACATCCTGTGTATACTCACTCTGTGGGTTCTGTAAAAACTGAATAAATTTGAGTGGAATTGTGACATTTTGTTGCTTCTTTTTCAAGTAAAGTGGCTTTATTGTCATTTCAACTGTACACTCCTCCAAGAAACAACACAAAACTACATGAGACGACACAGAACTAAATAAGGCATAGGACTAAAATAAAGTGGAATAAAGTGCAAAAAGATATTGCAGTATAATAATAAATGCTGTAAATGTAAACATAACGTACTGTTAGCAGCAAAAATGCAGGTGGTCAATACAGTACTTTGATTACCGTATTTTGGTCTGTACTTTAAATGACTTGGAAGACGGTCAACTTTACTATGATGTTATGTGCAGCAACAACTAAAGAACAACTAAAGACTCCTTAAGGATGAACAGCTGACAAAATTGTTTGTTGTTTGAGCCTGTAGCTGTTGTCTCACAAATTAGGATAAAAGTAGCTTGACTGTTGGACAAATGGGATAAACGTTTACCAGAATATTCAGGTGAACCTTCTGTGAAGCATGATCACATGATAATCTTTCATTACATGAGATATTATATGGATTACTGAACCCAACCGTAGAACATGCACATAACCTTTCACTCTCTGTACTTTATTTTATATTCATCTACTGTACATGATGAGTAAGCTGTGCCATCACCCCCTGACTGGTCTTCATTATTATCTTTTACTCTATCTTATGTGCTCGTCATTTGGCTCCATTTCTAATTGTGATTTCATGCAAGCTTCATCTTAGCTGTATCGTAAAAATCAATGACATACAACAATCCATAAAATATTCCTAAAGCAGTTTTAAGACCAGAAGTAAAATGTTCTCGATTTGTCAGTAAAATGTTCTCAGTACAGTCAGTAAAAAGATGACACTATGGGTAATATTCGTGTGTCCTCTACGGTCCAGAAGTAGTCCTTAAAGCCCAGTTGCATCACATTGCCTTAAGGTCCTCTAAAGAAAAGAAGAAAAAGCCTTGAGAGTACCATCCCACTGATGGTTTTCAGCTCTGGTTTTCAGCTTTTTGTCCACTGAGCGGAATGAGTCCACACATTTGTTTTTACTGAGAATGTACCCAATGTACAATAGAAATAACCTTATACAGGTTTTAACCTGGAAATACAGCTTTCATTCTGCCCTTTAAACACATATTCATATTCAAATCTCATGTGTTTGAGTACAGAGACAAAAGACCAAAAACATTCACTGTCCTTATACATATACATATGGACTTCACTATAAGAAATAGACCTTCACTCTGCTGGAAAAATTAGTCTAATTTCAGCCATTGCTGGAGAAGCAATCATATCATTACGTGTTAATTAGATTAAGCGTTTGTAGCATGCTACAAATTATTATACTTATCCTCTGTGTGTGAAATTTAGTATTTTCAATTTAGCAATCAGAAGGAAGTAAACAAGTAAGTAATGACTTGAGCAACATGGAACATAAGTAACTATAGAACAGCTTTTCCTTTACATTCTTTTTTTTTTTTTTTTTTAAATAATGAAGTCTAAACCTGTAGGTAAACTTTTACACATGGACGTGTCAGTGGTTTTCCATTCAGTTTTAATGGCCTTAGAGGCCTCGCACAGATGATGGACAGGCAGTCAAGAAGCTGTATTAGGTGTGTTAACATGAATTAACAGAATTAACTTTGAATGATCTAGAACACTTTTCTTTTTTTATTTATATTTTTATTTATTTATTTATTTATTTATTTATTTATTTATTTATGTCTGAGAGTGTATCAGATGTTTAATAGCCCAGGGTTAATGTGTCCCAGGGTTGTTATTTTTTAGTTATTTTTTAATAACTAAAATGACATCATAACTTTAATGGGAACCTGACTGACAGTTGTGATGGATTCCCCTAATGCCAGATCCTGGGCCAGTGTGATGATGATGATGATGACAACAACAATAATAATAAGAATAAGCAGAAGAAGAACAAGAACAAGAATACATTTATTTTTACAACAATTTTACATAAAAAAACAGTTTAAATGTGTTATATAGTTTGTAAAAAAAAAAAAAAAAAAAAGTAAATACAACAGCATATAGCCAAGAATACGTAAGGTATAAAAGTAAAAGAATATAAAGAAAGGATCATCACGAATCAAGAATCATTTAGAAAAGGATTAAAGGTGAATTAATTAAATATTCTTTCATTCATTAAGCTTCAGTAACCTCTTTATCCTGGGGTGCAGGTAAATCCTGAGCCTATTCCCCCGAAAACTGCAGTAGGAATAATTAATAAAATATATTCAATATATTTAATAATATTACACATAAAACTATAAAAAAGGTTCATTTGAAAATCAGTAATGATAGGTGCCTATTAAATATGAATTTCATACTTCATCCTTAGAATGTTGAATTAGCCATTATTATCTGAAACACAGCCTGTTAGGCTTTCTGTGAATGTGCTTGAAAAAACAGATGCAAAAACAGATGGTGTCCCATTTCATCTGACTGCAGTGTTCTGAACAAGGTGCAGCATGATGTGGATATATAATATAGTCTAATGTCTTACTACTGTTGAGACAGAAATTTGAAGAAACCATATGGTTTATAACTGTGGGTGACTCACACAAAGCTGTTGCTGAATAACCAGATTTCTGATTGGTGCTGGAATGGAATAACTAAATGTAATGAGAAGTCAAAGGGTCCTGTTTGCAGCCACAGGTCAAGGGAGAAAAACTGGCTGTGCTGTCTTGGTGGGAGTGATGGCATATGTATGTGGAAGAGGGCGGATAGCACCTTCCTCTGAGTGTGTCAAGCTGCCATGTGACGCAGCATCAGCAGCTGTTCGAAAAGATGCAAACGGCTGGATTCACGTGTCTCAGAGGAGGCGAGTGTTAGCCTTTATCATCCCCGGTCAGTGTCTGTTGTATAATGGGAAGAGCTGGCTGGTGGGTGAGAATTGACAGGGAGAAAAAAATCAAACAGCAAATAAATAAAAATTCAATCTTTTGGGTCTCTACCCCAAATAGCTCCTAAATTAATAAACAGTATATAAGGTGTGATTTTTTTATGGCACCAGCGCTATCTAGACTTTTCTGTACTTACAGGTTCTGGACTTCCTGAAGGAATCTCTGTAGCAGAAAAACCCTGTTGCTTCTCACCCAGAATGAAAAACCAAAGACCTCTTATTAAGGGTGATAGATGAAGCATTTTTTCATGCAGTAGTGCATGCAAGTGTATGCAGTAGTCCAGATGTGAAATCACAAACGCATGGGTCAGCCTCTTAGCATTTTACAGTATGAGGAAGAGTATACCATACATTCGTTTGGTGACATTTAATGACAGTATCACAAAATCAAAAATTAAACAGAAATCCCTAACAAAAAAAAGAAGAAGAACCCCACACATGAGAAATGATCTTGCAAAGCTCCCATTCACTTGTTTTCCTAAAATCATGCATAATGTTTAAAGGTCAACAAAATGTTGGATGATCACCAGGTCTTGGATAGAGATATTTTGATTAAAAAGTGATGGAGAGGATCAGATAATCTTGTCACAAGCCCTGAGATTGACACAGGCGTTGTGATTATCCTCAAAATCTGTAATAAAGTAAAGGAAAGATAAAGCCCAGTTTTTACACAGGCGTGGTGAGGTATAGCTTATAGCATATTGAGTTATAGAGCTTTTTGGCATTAATTTTCAATATGAATTGAATTTAACAGCTAATATAAACTCCTTTATAGTGTAAGTCTTAAGGAAGTTTGTATATTCAGCAACATATCTGTAAAAGTTGTGCTTTCAAAGATGGAATTCCTTTTCATTTGTGTTTATGCTTAACACTGTAGTCATGTCAGCTGAGATTTCAGAACAGAAGCCTTTAGGAAAGTAACTAGAATTAATTTTTACTGGAAATGGGATGAGATTACACGAGAACCACTTTGGTAAGTCTTCTGTTACGTCTGCATGATCCTAAAACATTTATTGTTAGAGTGTAATGGCTGTCATTGTGAATTTGTATTATATAGTCATGTATTTGAAGCATTTTATTGACAGAGTTCAAGAACTGTCATTAGGTTTCCAGTATAAATGAGTTTAGAGCAAACAGTTTATTGATTTGTTTCTCACTACAGGGATTACCATGATGCCTAGAGTAATCACCTATAAGCTTTAGAGAGATGAAATTAAGTTGAACCCTGTAGCATTTCTTTAACTCAAGTCTAATCAATGGTAAAGACACTTGCCAAGCTTAATACGTTCTCTGACTGTTCAAACATGTCTTGGTGTTGTGTTTCCAATCAATAGCCAGAGGTTCCACTAAAAATTCATCCATTCATTCATCTTCAGTAACCAGAGGATCCGGAGCCTATCCTGGGAAAACTTGGCATGAGCTGCTAGTACGCACAGATTCACACTTAAGGGAAATTTAGCGCAGCCAATCTGGCATGTCTTTGGGAGGCAGAAGGAAACCGGAGAACCCAGAGGAAACCCACAAGAACATGGAGCGAACACATGAAACTCCGAATCAGAGACCCTGAAGCTCTAAGGCAGCAATGTAACCCACATCTAAGCAGCTGACTGACAATTAATATGATCAAACAAAATGAGCTTTTGCAAAGCAGATAAAGGATATAAAAGAAGATAAGAAGATATGTCATTGCTTCCTTTTTGCAATTTTCACTGTCTGTAATGTCATTAAGCAAGGGATATTGTGGAAACTGTTGACGTCATTACAATATCGGGAAGACCAAAGATAGCTGTTATGATAGAAGTAGTGCACTAGTCCACTGACACTGACAGTTTAAAAACTGAACTCTTTATCTATTGTTTGGTGAAAAAAATGAGAAGCATTCTGAAGAATGGAAGACCTCGGAAACTGTTAAGCAATGGGTGTGAATCTGTTATGGTTTGGGTTTGTGTGGATGGTGGTTACATAGGAAGTATAGTGATGTTATCAGGAAGACTGGATATTTTCAAGAAGTGATAATAACACAATCAGTGGGAAAATGTAGATGAAAAGAGTTTAGATGAACTATTGCGAACAAAATATTGATGTTTTTGAAGATTAGTAGATTTCACACTTGCTCTCAAGCACACAGTTGCTCTCAAGCACACAGTGCACATAAGGTGAGCTAAGATTAGCACAGAATAAGATGTATTCTGGAAAAAAGGAATGGTGGGTTGGATTAAGAGGGCTACATTTGAAGTCTGTGATTTCTGTCTAAGAGGGTGGTAAGGTAAGTACTGACTGATAGAGTGCCAAAACCTTTGCACAGGCCACATTTTACAAATGAACTCCAGTGTATAAATTGAAAGTGCAATTTTGAAAACACATGTCATGTTTAATTTCTGCCTGATTTCTGCTGAAAATGTTTGAAATCGAACAAAATGTAATTTAATGCAAATAGTTTATATGATTACATGACTATTTTTTTTTAATTCTTATGCACCTCATAGGCTTGTAATGACTTATATTAAGTTCTTTTTCCCACAAAATACACAGTACAGCCTAACTTCCCTCTGAATTATTTAGGCCATGTGGACTAAGTTTTAAATTATGCATCATTCTAAGCTACATTTGGGAAAATGTCATCAAATTAGTATTCATCCTTGACATACATACACGAGGAAGAAGCTGATAGCTGGCATATAGGGGAAATATTTGAGTATCATAAATATTACATTGTGTTGCATTGCAGCAAAGAAACTTATGAACAGATGCATGGTTATTAAATATCACTTTACATTAAAAAAAAGTGCATGTATTGGCATGAAGAGATTATATAAGGAAGGCAGATGAGGAGCACACTGAGGTTATTTTGGGAGCAGTTATGAAGAGTTTTTCATTCATTCATCTTCAGTATTAGATTTATCATGGTCATTATCATGGGAATACTGGGTATGAGGTGGGAACTCACCCTAGATGGGATGCTAGTTCATCACAGGGCACCGTGCACACACACCTACACCTAAGTGCAATCTATTGTAGCCAGTCAGTCAAACTAATCCAGAGAACCTTTATTAAATCCAGACGAACCCTAACTCAACAAATCCAGAGAACCCTAAGGAAACCCATAAGAAGATGGGAGAACGTGCACAGACAATAAAACCAAGCTCAGGATTGAACTAAGGACCCTGGAGACTCGTAATGCACAGGAAGATGGAGGTGGTGATGGATTTGCATCTCATTCCCAGGTTCCTGTGACAGGCTCACCATGCGCTTCCTGAAGTTTAATGATTGAAGGGAAGTTGACGGTGGGTTTTCTCCTCTCTGTTGCTCTTTTACCTGTAAGACTCCACTCTTCATTATTTCAAATGAGAGATGTTTAATATCCATTGCATATTATCATAAATAAGTATTTAAACCATTCCAATATGTTAGCTATAGATCATAAAAAGCTCAGAATATAATTGTTGCATTAGCAGCCCTTATGAGTGAGACTTAACTCTAGACTACAACTTTTTGATGATGAGTCAATCCAAAGGCCATGGTTTTTCCATAAAAAATGAGCTACATTTTACAGCCTCTCTACGAGCTGCTATGACTCAGAGTATGTGTCTGTTTCCCAGCAGGAAGATAAGAACGCTCCTCAGTTCAAGCCTGAGCTCGAGTTACTGTCCGTGTGGATTCATTCACACATTCTCCTCTTGTTCTTTCTCCCAAAGGTCATGCCAGTAAGTGGACTGCCTGTACAAAGTTGCCCCTAGGAGTGAGTGAATGTGTGTATGTGTGTGTGTGTGTGTGTGTGTGTGTGTGTGAGCTTGGTGTCCTGTGATGGATTGGCGTCCCATTCGAGGTGTCTCCCTCCCTCGCACCCAGTGTTCCAGAGCCACGTGACCAATATAAAGCTCTTACTGATGATGAATGAATGATGACAATCTCAGAGTGAGGCAGGATCAGGGAGAGACCAACAGCAGGCTGGAAACTAATAGAGGACATGACATCTTTATTTACAGCTGAAATGCTACAATCTTTAGGGAGAACAAAGAAAACAAGAGCAACATTTTTTCCCCCTGGCTAAGCCAGTCTGTTTGCAATAGTCATAAGATTTTTATTTATACACTTGTTTATTTCTGATGTCAGGTTTTAAATTAGATGCCATAGTCAATTTCTGTGCAACACTGGAACCGTACAGTTAAATAGCATTCAGTGAAACATGCCAATTTCCTTAGACAGGAGACGGAAAATACACATTGGATGTGTTCTTCAGGCAGACAAGGCAGAATACAATCATAACATAGTTAAGGGCTTCTGTGATTTTTTTATTATTTAAATTTACAACCTTCTGGTCCTTAGCAGTGTAAATGAAAAACAAATATTAGCAGCTGCACAGCCTGATAAAGTTTAATAGGCTGTCTTATATAATAGTCCACTTTTTATATACTTCTGTTTATACCCCACACATGTGATTCGGGGTTTATTTATTTGAAGAGCACACACTTGTTTGAGAAATGTACATGCATAGACTAGAAGAATGGCACAGGTAATGGAACTGCTCGTGATGGTTCTTCTGATTTCTCGGTATTTCTGCCACAGTGCTCATTAGAGTGAAAGATAAAACACATACTGAACCATACAGTGTAATACAGATGTGCTTGATGCTTAAAAGGATTATATTTTCAGACGTGACTCATTATTGTGACTATGTTTGTTCCAGCAACAAGAAAGTACATTGTGCAGTCTTTGCAGTTTTCCATATTCTCCCGTTCTCCTTGAGGTTCTCTTTCAAAATAAGATAAGAAGCTCCTCAGCGGTTCTTTGGATGGTTACCGGGTCTAGCTTCTTGACATTCTCAAAAATAAAGGCACCTAACTGTAGCTTTCCTTGTCGCCGGGGTGGTGCCATCAAGGGTACATCTTTTGTAACTTTAGCATGTATCTTTATATCTTTAAAAATAATTTAAGGTACTTATTTGGACCATAATGACCACTGATGCACCTTTAAAGCTTTGCTCGAAAAGCTAATTAAAAGTAAATACATATTAAATATTAGTTTTAGTACCTTGGGTTCCATCAGAGGAACAAACCCTCAGGTCACTAGATAGATTTTTTTGTTTGTTTGTTTAAATTCTGTTCAAGGTTTGATTCTCTCTCTCTCTCTCTCTCTCTCTCTCTCTCTATATATATATATATATATATATATATATATATATATATATATATATATATATATATATATATATATATATATATATATATATATATAT
>CM040999.1:7176857-7195016 GCA_022985145.1 Pangasius djambal
TGTGTGTGTGTGTGTGTGTGTGTGTGTGGGGTCCAGTTGTCTGAAAATGCATCCAAAAATGTGAAAGTGCTTCTATTTTGCATTCTTTTGTAATTTAAGACAACAATTTTCATTACAAATTATATTACAGGCACCAACCTGAGTGAAAAGTAGACTCTTTGAAATATTTACATGAATTTCAGAGTTTCTTAATATTTGCTATGTCCCCTTTTTGCTGTAATGACAGTGTGCACATGAGCTGGCACTGACTCCACCAGTTTGGATCAAATCAGAGTGTTGTCTGAACACATGCTTCAATAGAAGAGATCAGTCATGAGGAAAATCTGACCTTTTGTACAAAGCAGTTAACATGATCAATATCACACATTTACATACATTTAAAATACAGAGCTAGAAATAGTGCAGAACTGAATATTAAATATTTATTATATTATATTAAATATTCATATATTAACATTTACTTTCTTTGTTTTAAATATTTAACATTTCTAAAACCTCCTGTGTATTTCCAAATAATTTTTGTTTCCTTTTTTTTTTTTTAAATAAAAAAAACAAAACAATGTGGTGTCAGACCTTTGGACCCCACTGTATGCACACACACACACACACACACACACACACACACACACACACGTCTTAGAAACTTCACAAAGACAATAGGAGAGAGACACTGTCTTGCTTTCAGAGTGTTTTCAGAACAATAGACATTTTACACACTATTACGCACAATAAAACGTGTTCACTCCGCTGGCGGAAAACACGTGTTTCTTTTGAATCAGCTGATGTTTTTTTTGTTTGTTTTTTTCTTTTTTTGCTCTACGTCTCCGAAAGCAACAACAGCTACGATCACGTGTAGGATACGAGACAGAAACAGACGTTTGTGCGTACGCGGAGCGCAAGTAGAGCGCGCGCGTTCAAACCCGGAGAAAAAAGTCTCTCAGCTTCCGCCTGAACTCCCTGCGCGTGAGGCAGTAAATAACCGGGTTTAAGCAGCTGTTCGCGTGAGCCAGACACACCGTGAGCGGGAACACGTAGGTGTGCACCACGTAGTACGCCTTGTCCCAGCGCGCGGCGTTCAGCTTCACCAGGACTCCCCACAGCGTCACGGCGTGATTGGGCATCCAGCAGAGGAAGAAGGACAAGACCACCACGGCGACCGAGCGCGTGACGCACGCTCTGGACTTCAAGCTGCGGCGGCGCACGAGCCTCAGCAGCAGCAGGTAGCTGATGGAGACGATGGCCATGGGTATCACAAAGGCGAGCAGGATTTTCTGCAGGTGATACACAGCTAACCAGCGCTGCCCGTTCGGAAAGCGTAAAAGGCAGAGCTTTTCTCCGGCCACCTCGTTAACCGTGGAGAAGATGGTCGTGGGCGCGGTGGCAGCGGTGGCCAGCAGCCACAACACGGCTGCTACGAGTTTGACAGAGGTGCGCGCGCCTCGCCCGCCGGCGCGCTCTTTCAGCGCGGATGCCATGCACCTGTAGCGCGCGACGCTCATGGCAGTGAGAAAGAACACACCTGCGTACATGTTCATCACCGTGGCCGAAAGCACGAGCTTGCACATGACGTCTCCAAACGGCCAGCTGAAGTCCAGCGCAGCGTCTGCAGCCCAGAACGGCAGCGTGAGCGCGAACTGGAAATCCGTCACGGCCAGATGGAGCACGAAGACGTTGGTCTCAGATTTCCTGCGCGCTTGTTTCGCCCGGATAAACACGAGCACAAACAGGTTGCCCACCAACCCCGCGGCGCACACCACCGCGTAGGTAACGGAGATAAAGCAGCGCAGCAGCGGACTGCCGTCAGCAGACACGTCGATGTCCTCCAGACTCCCAAAACTTACGGACCTGTTCGCTGTGACGCTCTGAAACAAATCCTCTGTCGCGTCGCTGTGCGTTATCACTTCGATGTTCCCCATAGCACCTGCACGTACGAGTAGACGCGCGCGCTTGGCAGGGCACGTGATGCGTAACTGCGCGTAAAGGTTGTGGCGCGCGCCTGTACCGTGCCGCACGGGTTATCCTAAAACCCCGCCCCTCGACCACACTGATTGGTAGATGTCAGTGGTGATGGACGTCTACATCAGAATCAGTGGAGCTCATCAGTAAACTTTACGTCATTAAGCAGCTGACTACCCGGAGCCAAAACGCATTCAGGCACGCGCGTTGTGAACATATTGAAGGCTATCTGAAGGCTTATGTCCCCGAGCTGATTTTGTCTGCGACACACCTAGAGTCATCATTTGTATGAGGCTAGTAGTTTAATGCAGGAGCCTTTTTTTAGTGATAAAAGTTTTGATTCGTTTGTGAATCGGTTCCGATTCTGTTGTGAATCACTACTACATCATTAGTCTGGAAGCCATAGGCATACTTTATGCTTGTACCTTATACCTTATGCCCCATCACCCTGGGAAAGTGTAGTTCGTTAAAATATCTTTGACCTTTGATTCTTTTCACTCTCATCAAGATGGCCAACTTCTCCAGTTCCTCAGGAAACTGCAGAGGCATTGAGTAAAGAGGCACTGTCCTGGGATGGCCAGGTTAGACCTACTGACTTTTTTTTAATGACTTTTTTGGGGCAGCAATCTAGGGTGATCCCCAGTGTACATAAAAGGCATACAGCTAAGCAACAATCTTTTTGTCATTTCATTTGTTTGCATGCTGTTCTGCTAAATTTGCACCAACTGACTCAGAATTAACGCACATTTCCTGCATGTGTTGCACCTGTCATGCACTTATTATGCAAGTTGGTCTAAAGGTGTTTTCAGCCCTGTCACCATTCTTGTCCTTAAGCCTAAGGTTGCTTAACTATACAGTTACCAATAATAATGTTGAAATTGTCATTGTCACATTAACAATGTATTCTAATAAATATTCACGAGCTGCTCAGGATAGAAATACTTTTCTAAGAACAGTAAAATCAAAATGAAGCATAAATAAATTAAATGAAAGGTGATGTTGACTCAAAAGCTAAAATCTGCTCTTCATTATTTTTTTCTAAAAAAGACAAAAAGACACTTACATCTTTACAGCCATAATAATCTGGAGGAAGAATTTCAAGTTAGGAGTCAGAGAGCCACAAAGCAAAACATGGCGTTTACTGCCACCTGCTGTTACACTGGCATTAGCAACAAGGTCACAGAGAAAACGAAACCCTTTTCTACTAGGAACCTCCTTGAAACTGGGTCCTAAGAATTAAAAAGTTTTTCCCCCAGAATAATCTACCAGGGAGTCCAGCTATGCGCTTCTACGTTCAGACCATGGTTTAGTTATAAATCACATTATATCGGCTCATTGGGTTCTGTTCTTCATACAACGCTTAATGAATCCAATTTCCAAGTAAGCCAGATTTGTTAATTGCTCTAATTCCACACAGTCTAATTCAATTCTTTGAACGTACCTGAGAAATGAATTATTATATCTGGATTAAGTCAGATACCTGTGTCCTCTCGTTTGCCTGAATGGGCAGACACACTATATGGCCAAAAGAACTGTATGTGGACACCTGACCATCATACCCATGTGTGGTTCTTCCCCGAACTGTTGGAAGCACAGAATTGTATAGGATGTCTCTGTATACTGTAGCATTAGAATTTCCCTTCACTGGAATTAAGGGGACCAAATCTGTTCCAGCATGAAAAAGCCCTTACGCAGAAAGCGAGCTCCATTAAGACATGGTTTGCCAAGGCTGGAGTGGAAGGACTCGAGTGGCCTGCACAGAGCCCTGACCTCAACCCCACTGAACAGCTTTGGTATGAACTGGAACACCAACTGCACCCCAGGTCTCCTCAATGAGCACAAATCCCCGTAGTCAAGCTCCAAAATCTAGTAGAAAACTTTTCCAGAAGAGTAGAAGTTATTATAACGGCAAAAGGGCGGGGGGACCAAATCTGGAACGAGATGTTCATCAAGCAAATACGGGTGCAGTGGTCAGGTGTGCGCAAACTTTTGGTCATATGGTGTATATAGAGAGCTGCTTGTCATTGATAGTTTAATGAGAATGGTACAGCAGCCTCAGAGGCTATTATATTTTCATGCGCAGGAACAGGTTAATTCACTGTGCTACAGCTTACTAACTCAGTAATCCACGCACAAAAACAAGCCAGGCCTCAGGTTTATCAGACGTGTCTGCCATCGCTCTCTCCGCAGCGTTATCTCTTCTTTCCTATCAGCAGATATTCCACAAGCCAATTACAGAATAAAATGGAAATTTTGGAACATTTGGGAATTGACACTTAGTTTAAACTGGACAGCAGTGAATATTTTTTCAATTCAATTCATTGAGGCCTCTTGATAGTTTCATAGCTTGAAGTTATCAAACTATTAAGAGGCCCCTGTGAATTGGATGCTCATAATGCTCATCTGTGATTCTGTGTTGTAAACCTTGTGCAAATATTTGCTCAGAGGGCACGAAACAGGTCTTCGTGGTATGGTCTCTGTTGCACTGTGTAGTTTTTAGGTTTAGTAAAATAGTTTACTTTTTGTATAAGGATCATCAAAATATTCCGTTAAATGAATGGAAATCTATCTTGTCTAAATACTTAGTCTCTGAAAAAAGGCTATTAAACTGTAATTTTGGTTGTCAATAACAAAGCAGAGTCAAAGTAGAGTGAACATTTCACCTGAATTGTTTCTTTTAAAACTCATTTAAAAGGTACAATAGTGGCCTATAAGAATTACAGGTCATTACTTAAATGGCAAGGCTTATCCAAGAACCATGGCCACTTTTTACAACCTCAAACCAACAGTGTACATGACTGATAAATAAAAAGGTTCATACGCCGTAGCTTTATGTTCAATGAGGCTAACGAGTCGGTCATATCTGAATATTTATCTGAAATAAAGAAAAAAAAGGCATTCAAAAGCTTAACTTAATGTATTTATTACATCTAAACGTCCCTAAATAAACAGGTAACATTTATTAAGTAAACAATTTCTTCCAATGCATGTAATAAATATTTTTTCCCTTAGTACTTTATACAAACTGACATTGTTCTACTATACAATATTTCTTCCACATCTCCTTAAAAAGCTGTTTCTCTTATCGGACATGCCACAGACAGAGGAAGTGAAGTTTAAGGCAGTGAGCGCAGATGTCAGCTTATATGAAAAAATAAAATAAAATAAAATCTGACTCAGACACAATGTCTACTTTATAGCACAGTTTTTTTTTTGCATTTGAAAAAAATATAGAAATCACTTTGATGTGATGTTCCAGGGGCCAGAATACAAATACATATCAGTCTTGTTCACACAATTACCCCCACATCAAATCAAATCACACACACACACACACACACACACACACACACACACACACACACAAAATACTTCCCTCTGTCAATCATTACAAAACACTGACATCAACTTGATGAACAATAGGTTGAGATTTTGTTGGTATTATCGAGCAAATCAGCTTTTATATGCTTTGTAATTAATATCAACCACATATGCAAGTCAAGAATTATGATTCAGATCAAAGTAGAGTGACCATGTTGATGTTGGTGATGTATTTATTGACTTACCATGAACTGAAAAGGGACAAAAAAAATTATTGACTTGGAGGTATGATCCAAAGAATCAGTTATTGAGCAAATATGACCAGACGTTTCGTCTTTAACACTGTCAGAGAGCATGTTATTTAAATAAAAAAACTAGAACATAACTGCAGGAGCTGAAAGCACAAGAGGTTGCAATCGTCAGTTTGTCGGTAACATCATAAAGCTTATATTTGTACAAGCTAATCCAGCGGTTTACACAAGAGAATCAATTCTCCCACATGAATGGAACAACCAGGACTATTAAAATGTAGGTCAGTCATGACATTACACGTTAAAGCGTGTGCTGAACACCTTCTCTCCTTCACAAAGCCATCTTTGTTCAAATTAGGCAGCTGAGTGACAGAGAGAGATAATCAGCGCCAAAAGGTATTTGTTGTCTACGATATTGAGCAATCAACTGAATGAAACACTGTTTCATGAGGTTACAGCATGATAAAACAACTGAAAATACTGAAGATAATGTTATGCACTAAAAAAAGTAGAGAAATCATTTAGCAGGTGATGGAAATACGGACCGTTATGAAAACCATCAGTCACACAATGAAGGCTGAATAACGAGAACACAAGCCTATCATAATTATCTCAGCTAGAAATGCAAATTAGGTGTTGGGACAAGATCTCAAGCAACGCAAAGGACTGTGCACGCCCACACACACACGCACACGCACACACACACATGCACACACACAGCTTTAGATATCTCGTATGATCTCAAGCAAAATGAGGTACTTTAAACCTTCATCTTTAACCTTTCTTAATTTAAATATCTCTTTAAATAAATATATTGTTCTTTACCAACACAGGAAGTGTTGAGCCGTAGAGTAAAAGGTCACGCACATTCAAGCCACAAGGCCGTCATCTCATATGCTGGGGCTGTCTCTGAAATAGACCTTTTCTCTCTCACCTGCTAAGATCGAGCCATTTTAGTGTGTTTAAAAAGGTTCCGTTGTTTCGCGCAAGTTATTATTAAGCTTTTTCCTTTCCTTTTCTTAACTCCTCTGCCTAAAGAACGGAAAAGGATGAGAGGAAGAGATGCGAAGACATAGAAATCGAGGGCAAATGGTTTATTTGTTTGCCAAATTGGATGTTTTTGCTCACTAAAGCATCATTTTAAAGCGATATTCATTACTGATGACTTGTTGCACAGCTGTCACTTGCCACTGGGTATAAAAAGGTCTAGATATGAACAAAAAAGTATCATTACACACCGATTTAACAATAAGATAAACACTGCAGGTGTAGATCACCATGCTTGCACAGTCACCTGACTTGCATCATCTGCACGTTTTGTGCAAATTGCAGCACAGCACAGGCTGCTTTCACGCTAGGTGTTTTTTATTCTTCTTGTTGATGTTGATATGAGAAAAGCAGCTCACAAGATGCACAAAATTGAACCATAACAACACCGTTGCTGTTTCTATCTTCTGACTGTACTGGTTAATTAGCTAGCTTATCTAGCTACATTTCTGAACAACAAAGATTAAATTGATTTCCCAATTTTTAGCCTAACTACGGTGAGCAGGAGGCTTCCGTGCTCTGAGATGAAATGTATCCGAGAGCCTACTATCGGATATATTTCATTTCTCTGAAATTTGATCGATTTCTAGGACTAGGATCAAAGTGGCGAGGAGGCATCAGTTAGAGTACTGAGCAGAACTCTAAGTACTAGAGTTGTTTATTATAAAGCTGTATATAAAGCTTCTCACATGGATAGGAGCAGTTTTGAGTCAAATTCTCACTCACACACGCGCGCGCGCACACACATACACACACACACTCAAACACACACAAATGTGTGTGTAACATAGAGAAATGCTGCATCAGATCAAAACACAGACGGAAAGTTTTCCAACCACTAGAAATCTTTCGGGCTGACACACACTTCCGTAATCACCTCAAAAAAAAACAACAAAAAAAAACACACAAACAGAAGAAACAGTGAAATACAGTTTTGAGTCACAGAAAGAAAGAAAGAAAGAAAGAAAGAAAGAAAGAAAGAAAGAAAGAAAAAAGAAAGAAAGAAAGAAGGAAAGAAAGAAAGGAGAATGATTTTCTGTGGCATCGCTTTTGGCATTGTGAAAAAAAAAAAAAAAAAAAAAAGGTCTGAAATATAAAAAGTGATTTAGCACAAATTCTACAAAGATGACAGTACAATCAGAGCAAAATGTGTCTGCTCTTAATTATAAATAAGTGTAATATAATTAAGAAAAAGAGAAAAAGCAATGGCAGGAGACAGCAGATTCCTGAAGATAAAGAAATGCTTAAGAGTTCACATACTTCATATAATTTAAAAGTATTATAAAACCATCTGCGAGCTGAAAAACACTGCCAGCACTAGAGATGCATGTCTCTGTCCATCTGGAACGTCCATGTGGACGAGGGACGGGCAAGCACGCTGCGATGTCCCTGTGTGGGAGGGTAACGCCTTCGACGTGGATTCAGAAATGACACTAAATATAATGTAGCAAAAGACCATAAAGATATAAAATATTATAACAGTATAATCAAGGGGACAACAACACAACAATTTGTGATGAAATAAAAAAGTCTTTTTTTTTTTTTCCCATGGAAGAAAACCAAACCGTAGTTATTCGCATAATAGGAAAAAAAGTCTTCTGAGTTTATATATACAAAAAGTAAAACTGAAAATATATTTGTTCTCTGTACATAGCAAACGTTCATCGTTTAGGAAAAACAAATAAACACCCCACTTTCTTTTTTTCTGGCTTCTTTTGTGTTTTTGTTTTCTCCCAACACCAAATGTATGGAGTCTGTTTGGAGCGTGAGGGTGTGGATCAGTCTAGCGAGATGATATCAGGGATGGAGCTGTAGATGTCCGAGCCGGAGCGGGGGATCGTGGGAAGGCTGCTGCTGCTGGAGCTGTTGCTGTTGCTGCGGTTGACGTTTAGAGCGGCGTGAACAGCACTGCCGCTGCTACTCACCGGTGTGCCAGGAGCGTCCAGGAAGAGCTGAGAGGAGCTGTAGGGCAGGAAACGGTTCAGCAGGAGGTCGTGATCCTCAGACGCCGAGGCCGCCGCCGCCGCCATCACCATGTTATAGTGCTGAGAGACAGAGGGAGATTAGAGGAAGAAAAAAACAAACCCTTTATTTGGGCGCGGAAGTATGCATATTTTAATTCACTCTTTTGAAAAATGATCAATCTTACCTGATGATTCTCTCCTTGTAAAAATGAGAAAAAGTTCAAATCTGTTAAAAACAGAAAGATCAAACCGTGATTCTTCTTATTTGTGATGTATGCAATTGACAGTATTACTGGGACATAGCTATAGATTCGAGGGCTTTCAATTTGTATTACATTAAATATTTAGTATTCAAATGCATTCGTATATGAATTATTTTTTTATTTTATACCTCCATAAACAGAGTGACCATTAGCAGTAGCTACAATGTGTGCTTACTACATAAAGCATGAAAGATGAAAACTGTCTTGCTTTGTTAAGGAGACAAGATCATAAGCTGACCGACTCTCAAGTGGCTTCCTAATCAATATATATATAAAGGTTTTCTTTGTCAAAAAAGTGTTTTTAATAGACATACACTGTGTGACTATTTTCAGTTTTGCAGTGGAAATCTGTTCTGACAGGCCTAGTATATTCATACTTGCATAACAATTCCATACCAATTTTATTCATACATGTGTGTGTGTGTGTGTGTGTGTGTGTACCTGACAGATCGTTGGGTGTAGGATAGTAGTGGCGGTAGTCCTGTATGAGCGGTGGAGGAGGGGGGATGTAGTTGGTCTCCACTTGTGGCATGCTGGGAGTTCGACTTGCAGGAGATGCCTGAGTACACAAATTCAACACCCTACACACACACGCGCGCGCACACGCACACAGTTAATTGCAAACAAATAAAAATGAGACAGCAATATAAGAATGGAAACTAGAAACCCAAACCAGTTACACTGTTAAAATACAGATTTAATACATTTTCTATCATATTAACAGCACTTTCCCCTGTTTTATAAAAATGCAGTTGGATTAAACTTTAGATTAAAAAATAAATTACTGTAGGAAGCACATCTGCGTAATTTGCATAAAACCCATTAATTCATATAACACAAATTAAAATAACCAGTTATCAGGATTAAAGTTATCATGGTTAAATAACAACAATAACTACTTTGATAGTAGTTGATAATGATCTCCACCATTGTCATATCAGTAGAAAATACAATGGCTGACCCGCTGGCTATTCATCACAGAACCACTGCACTAAGACACGTAACTCAGATGTAAATAAACTCACCCCTTGTTCATCTGTGGTGATGCCGGTGAGAGGGAGGGGCAGTTTCTCTTTACAGGCGGCTCTTCCTCCTCCTCATCCTCAGATGAGCTGTCCAGAGTCAGATCGATCACCTCCACTTTCTTACTGCCACTGCCGTTCGTGTGGGAGCTGGATTTCTGCTCGGGTGCTGAAGGCTGACACCCGCCTGCCAAAGGGGATACACAAAATAAAAGATGAGCAAGAGGATAAACAATATCCGCAATAATAAAAAAAGAACACAAGTATTTCTTTTTCAGTCGTAAATGCAAACGCGCACAAATAATTCTACTGCCCTGTGAAACAGCCCGATTAATCAAGAACTGAGGCCCATCAGCAGCCTAGTTAACTCATGATTATAACCTACTCTCTCTCTCTTTGTCTCTCTCTCACACACACACACACACACACATTTTTGTTATTCATTTCTGGAATTCTCTTAGACGTTTGAGCCAATATTGGTCTTTAATGAAAGTGATATTTAATGAAAATGTTTTTGCGCTTCAATGGATGACTAACTTATTTCATGTTCCCTGACAGGCGATTTATAATGTTAGACAGCCTTAACTGTAATTAGAAAAAGTTTTAAATTAATTTCAGCAGAGATGACATTCTCATATTCCTGAAGCTCATTTCCCTTTTAACATTCCTAACCATGGTGAATTACTGAGAGGTGGCAGATAATTAAAAAAAAAATGAAACTGACAAAAGCTAATATAACCCATGGTAGTACAATATTCTCTGAAGGTGGCTAAACTAATTCAGCTCGGAAAAAAAAACAAAAGCATACTATCAAGAGAGGAAACAAAAAAGAAGCGCTAGAATACAGACGAAACTAAAATGTACACTGCGTCTCCAGTTTATCAGAGACACACCGCCATGAAGATATATTTTCATTGTCTTAAAGGCTTATGGCTATAATTTGCTTCTAAGACAAATATAAATAGTGAAGTTACTGCCCATGTATAAATGTATTTCTGAATCAAAGTGTATATTTAATAGGTAGTTTTTATTTAAAATAAAATGGTTACCCCAAAGTAGTAGTTTTTCATTAAGAACGTAATGAAAGCAGCGAGGAGCTCGGCCTACTTGTGATCTTTTAGAAAAGCCTTCTGGGTGAAGCTGGTGAAGAATATGCAGAGAGTATGTGAAATTTCACAAGGAATACTATTAACAGCTTTTAAAAATGAAATAATTTTGATTTCTTGAACACATTTCTTAGTGAGCGCATACATTTATGTGTTACTTCATAGTGTTCATGTCTTATTGTCATTCTCAAATAGCAGGAAATAGTGAAAATAAAGAAACTATGTCTATGAGCAGGTATGAATATCTGTCTGCTAGGATACACATCTAACAGCTTAACTGGAACTCACTGTGTAATTTTTTCCCTCATATACACTCAGCTACTAGACATATGTCCAGAATTGGCAGCTTAGTGTATATCCAGGAAAAGGTGAGATAAAAGTGATTTATTTGTGGTGAAATATGAATGTTGAAATAAATGAAGCAAATACAGTATTTTACTTATTTCTTAGCCTTTTTCAAACTGGATAATCTCTGAATCTCTGAACAGCAACTTAACATTCCTCACACAGATACCTTCAAATAATAAGAAAATAAGAAAAAAAAACTACCAAACCTTCTTTCTGCACCCTTAAGCACAATGTGCACTTCCAAATTCATGCTGAAAATGAATTAATGCTGCTTCAAAAATTGATATCTTCTTATATAATGGAGTTTATGAAACAGATGATGTGAGGCTGAACATGATCCAAGCACTGAGCTGATCAGTTCAAGTCCTGGGATTACAACTGAATTGGCCAGTCAATAACAGAGAACTCGTAACTGCTGAACTTCCACTGCCAAGAGTAATATCAAAATTGATATTAATCAAAACTGAATTGGAAAAAAAAAATTATAAGCAATTCATTCATTAATTATAACCTTCTATTATCAAACCCCTTTCTCTTTTCTCTCTGAGATTAACTCAACTATTGTATTTAATGTGTCTTATTTGTGGGCACACAATTATTTTAGAATAAATGTGTCAGAAATAGAAGAGACAGTTACCGTCTACACCGTTGTATGAAGCAGACACCTCCTGCACGTCCTTTTTCGACCTCATGGGGGCCCAACTGCCATCTTCCTTAAACTGAATCTCATCACAGTCTAAACAGCTGTTCAGGATCTCCATAAACAACCTACACACACACACACACACACACACACACACACACACACACACACACACACACACAGACTTAAGACAGGTTATAAAAAGCTGCTATTTCTTCCACTCTCGCTTTATGACCGTTTATTATACTTTGTTCCTGTTGTTGTCAATAACGTACTGCTGGATTACAATCGACAAAATGTTAAACAAATAATAATAGAGATTTAAAAAAAGGCAGTGCAAAGATGTGCTGTCTGTTTCCACCTCTCTGTTATGACTGATCATTTTATTCTATCATTTATATTCATGTCATCGCTTTGGAAATGATGAAATAAATAACCGTCATGCCAGTAAATCATGGATGAATTGGGACAGGTTTAGATTAGAAATGTGGTTTTGGAGCTAAACTGGTATTGTTGTGTATTCTTGATAATTAATGTTTGGATGTGCAGGCGTTGTGAGTAGACGAACCCGTCGATGATAAGGTGTTCGTATGGTGCTTTCTTGTCACAGACGGGACACACCCAGGTGGGCTTCTTCTCGTTCATTTGGATGTAGAGTGTGGCGTCGAAGCACTGCAGGTGGGTACACGTCAACGATCTGCACGGGATCATTAGCCGCATCTTCCCCAGCTGCACACACAGGCATAGAGGTAAAACACACATCCCACATGGAAAAAGATAAAGATGCATACACATACACATACACACACACACACACACACACGTTTGCAGACAAACCGAACAAGGGAAACATCAGTTCCACTCAAAACGCACACCCCTATCGGGAAGTATTGATGTGATTAAAGATGAAGATTAATGTGAGACGTTTCGCCTCAGCAGAACATTGTATACTGAGCTCAGTTATTCACATTTTCAAACAGCTTGTTGTTTTGAATTTAAGGCAAACCAGGCTTTTCAAAACAGCAGTGTGAAATTTAAACCCGCAGGCCTGATAAAGTTCTGGGCTATAATGCTGCAAGCCTGGACTTGTAGAGTACTTATTAGAAGGGTGTGTAACACAATGTTTATGTGTGTGTGTGTGTGTGTGTGTGTGTGTGTGCGCGCGCGCGCGCTTACCGGGCAGAGTAACGACACTCGCAAACTGGTAGTAGCAATTTCACTGTCAGGATCTGCTGTTAGCTTTTCTTTGACTGCAGAATAAAGAAGAATAAGAAAAAGAATCAGAATAAGATATATATGTAACAGTGGCAAAAAAAAACTAAGTAGTTATTAGGGATTATATTCAAATCAGTTTTATTTGTATGGTGCTTTTAACAGTAGACATTGTCACAAAGCAATTTTAAACAAATACAGATGGAGATGTAGATCCCTAATGAGCAGCCAGAGGAGACAGTGGCAAGGGAAAAATGTCCCGAAATGACATATGGAAGAAACAGTCGACAGGGAGTCCATTGAGTCCATGCTTTTGAATATTCAAGATTCTTTATTTTAACATCAAATTAGGCACATTTGAGTATTACTACTTAGTAATCAAAAAAGTTGCTTGACTAGTTCAGTTATGGAAATTTGTGCCTCCGTAATGAGGTGTGTGCCTGCAGGTTATGAGTGTTTTTCCATTTTCTTAGCATGTGTTCACATGCACTACAAACCTGAAAGTTTATTTTTCCAGATTCAGATTTATGAAAACTGAATTTAAGACCAGTGTCACAGTTAACATATAAAGGATTCAGTGCTGCAAAAAGTGTTTTCCTTCATGCCTATCCAAAGTAAGATGCTTCTTGTTCCATCCCATACAGTGGTTTATCTCAGTATGAGTTTAAGTTTTGTAACGTAAGGGGCAAACGAGGTCAAATTTGGGTTTGATTAAGCTTCAATTACAGCTGCAAGGCATAAAATCCAAAGCAGGACAACCCAACCACCTCACCTCCCTCTTTCTCTCTCTCTCATTCCAACCAACAATAGAGTTGGAAGGAGAGAGAGAGAGAGAGAAAGAGTGAAACAATTTTTTTGTTTATCATCTGTATGTAACCAACTAAACGTTTAGCTAGCTGAACATTCTGTAAGTTAACTCTTTGTGAAACTACGTTTAAAGTGGACTGTACGGCGTGTGCTGTCTTTAAAGTAGTATATAGTGAATAAAGCCTTAATGTTTTGTGTCATGCATGTTTCGTGTTTGTTTGTGGTAGTTTGAAGATTTTGAAGGTAATTCGAATAAAAATTGAAAAGAAATGCCCATGCCTAGGAGGTAACAGTTCAAAAGAATGTTCCAGTGGGATTCTTTTTTTTTTGCCTAATTTTTCTCTCTTCCATCTGCAGTGTGCATGTGATTACTGTAGAGAAGAATTTACCGATGTTTGCCTCTGTACCGTTTGTTTCTCGGTTTCAACATTATTGCTTGTGCTTATCACTACAATGTATATAACTCTACTTAGAACTGTAAGTATAGATTCAGAAAAAAAATGAAAAGGGGAATGAAAATTGAATGTCAGCAATATCCAAAAGCACATAAATGACAAGATGAGACAGATAGGATTGACCATACTTGAGCGTACACTTCTATCCTCAGCTACAACAGCAGAATCTCGCTAACACATCATTTATCAGAGTCTCATGGCCGCATGGTAATAAATTAGAAGAGCATGCTATTTTGTACAACTACCCAGAGCCCAGGTGCTATTAGTCTAGGATTTACAACCTGCTGCGGCTATTACAGAAGCATTCTTTTAGCACTAACAAGGCATCTCAGACGGTTTATAGGCTGCTGCATTCAATGTGGCCATTTGAGCGTTTCAGAGATAAATATCTAATCTGTTCAAACTATTTACGCAGACCATAATAAGGGTAGATGCTGATATATTTACTTCAGATATGTCATAAGAAATGTATATCACGGTGCCACTGAATTCTTGAATATGATTGGTCAGAAGGTGTTGACTTATTTTCTGTAACGTTACGGCTCTGATGGTAGTGCAGCGGCAAATCACAGCTCTATATTAATGCGCTTGTTCTATCGCACATTATTGTTTCCATGGTAACAGCTAATTCACACGGAGTATGGTGGATGTTCCACACAAAAAAAAAAAACTCAGCCAAACAGATTTTTACAAATTTAACAACGAAAAATGTATAATCAGTGATAAGGACTCTCCAGCAGCAGTGCTTTGTAACAGTCAAAGGTAAAGCAGTCGCTTTAAGGTTTCCAACACAGAGGACTTTGCAGTTTCTCGGTAACGACTGTAAACAGCTGCTATGACATAAGTGTTAACAGGACCTAACTTGTTTAACAGACTTCTTCAACTTTAAAAGTAACAGCAATCCGGTAAAAAGTATATAAACAGTTGTTGTTAACTGTATGTCTATCTCAGCATGACTGTCGTGTTTTCTTCCTTATGCATCCCAATATATACTATTTGTTGACAACAATGATATATTCCATTCATATATGAGACCATTCATTCGAAGACCAGATTCATCACATGAACAATTTAAATTTATTTTTTTTCAGTGGCTGTAGCGTTTTAGATTGCAGTAGCATCAGTAGGATGTTAATGTGTCATTTCAATCTAAGTTTTTAGAATTTACACCTTTTGAAGAATTTGTCGGATTTGTCTGGTTACCATGGATGAGATGCTTCATGGAAAAAAAAGTCAGAAATAAATAGCTGTCATGGCTTTCTGGAAAGTCTTTGTAGGCTAGTGGTTATGATAGTTATCATTTTCAGTTGTATCATTATCATCATTATCAGTTGCAAGCTGCTATCATAGCTAGGTGTGATCAAAGGTGTAAAATCACTTATGCATAAATATAATCCAATGAATGGGTCCAATGAAGACATCAGTGCGCCACAGGTCCTGGTACGAGTGTCACTGCCAGTTACACCACTGCCTGATGGCCTGTTTATATGTATTGACTGTTTGATTCAGCAATGCTTTAGCCCACAATGCAGCAAATTCTATTGATTTTCCTGCTCAAAGACACCAGATTACACCTTGCAGTTAAATAACTGGTTTAAAGCAGAAAAATCATCAAACTACGCAAGATGCCCTAGGGCTGACTTTGGACCCTGCTTCTCTAATTCATGTTGAGTAAAGGCTGAGTTTTCTTACTGAGTGCTCTGGAGTGGTCTGGGTTTCTGATGCCCTTGGCACGGAGTCTCTGTAACAGCGCTGTAGATGACTGCTGCTTCACCAGATAAACAGCCATGGAGTAATTCTGTGAAACACACACAGCACTATAAATGTATGACCAAGTCGCCGCAGTGTTAATTATGATGGTTAAAGCAGTTCATAACTGCTGGACTGAAACAATAAACTCTGTGTACATCCTTTATATATTATCAATGAGCAGTGCAGAGCTCTTACTAGTGAGAAGATTTCTCTTTTCTATCATCTCTCAAGCCTCTCATTTAGCAGCTATAGTCATCTTGTAACCAGCATGGCCATGACCACAACAATCACAATTCACAACACACCAACTCAAAAATGCAAAATGCCTGCTTATCTGATATACAAAACACTATGGCATGAGCTAATTGCTTTAATATATAGGGCACTACAGGTTAAAGTGGGTTATATTGGACACAATTTGTCTCACACTCTCTTTACGCCAAAGCGAAGGAAAAAATCGGAGGACTTATTTCACACTAAAGGAATGTCACATGCATGTTCAGACACATGCTGTAATAAACATCACTGATAAGGGTATCTTCTCTACAAAAACGCAGTCTTGCTTTTTGAGCAGGTCGATGAGGGAGCAGATGAGAAGCTGTGTGAAATGCAGATCTCTAATCTAAGCAGTAAGAATAACCGAGAGGACTTTCTCAATTTCATTTGCATTTATTGATACTGGGCCAAATAATGAATTCATTACAGATGGAATTGGTCTTCGTGCTGTGACTTGAAGACAAAAATTTCTATGCCTGTGTGCTGGGCTTAGGCAGTATATGGCAAAACTATGCAGCACGTGGATAAAAGATTTATCTGCAGCGCAGCCTGTAAGCTACTCAACAGCACATTGTATTTGAAATGAACAATGACAAGACAGAGTGCAAGATTCAGATCAACATTTGGTGTATAATATAAGAATCACTGCGTTTTTTTTTATCCATTGTGGGCACGATTTCCAATCTTAAATACACACGTTATGTTTAGTAACTGGCTGCACATCCTTTGTATTGGACAACTTCCTTCCTGAAGTCTATAAGCCACAGACATCATCCAGAACTGTAATGGAGCTATTTTAGTTCCCCTTTGTTTTAGGGGCTATAATGAAATGCATTTTTTACATAGTGTTCTTGTAAATGTTGTATGTTTTTTTTTACATGGCAACAAAATAACACCACCCCAGCTTCTAAAGCCACTGATTCTTTGTTTCGCTCTGCAGCAATGTGGTGCTGAAACGAACTGATCTTTTTTTTTTTTTATAAGAACAGAGAAAGGAAGACGCTATTTCCTAGATGCTGAAAAAGGGCTAAATAATTCATTTTATGAAACAGCACTTCACTTTTGGTGCACCATTTTACATCAACTAACAGAGTTTTTTGTCCTCTCTCATGCATACAAACCTCACAGCTGTTAGTCCAGTACTTTTTGGTCCCTGAAATAGGTGCACCATGGCCATACATGCCTTTAAAATCAGTCCCTGTTTCATTTCACATAATGTGCTAGAGTACAGAGCCAAACCAACAAGCACCTGTGTCACTGCCTTATTATCTAAATACAAAACAGAATAGTGGCAATATGCTGAAATGTGCATTATGGATTTAAAAAATGCAAAAAACTAAAAGGAATTCACTACACTTAGCAAAGATTTAAGGAACATGATGGCAGCTGCAAGACATTTGCCCTGCACCCGACTCTCAGTGTCTCTACAGAACAGTGCACAGTCTCTAACTCTGTCTCTGCACAACAGTGCACAGTCTCTAACACTCTGTGCCCCTGCAGAACAGTGCAGTCTCTAACGATCTCAGTGTCTCTACACAACAGTGCACAGTCTCTAACACTGTGTCGCTGCAGAACAGTGCACAGTCTCTAACGATCTGTGTCTCTACACAACAGTGCACAGTCTCTAACACTGTGTCGCTGCAGAACAGTGCAGAGTCTCTAACGATCTCAGTGTCTCTACACAACAGTGCAGAGTCTCTAACACTGTGTCGCTGCAGAACAGTGCACAGTCTCTA
>CM040999.1:7202388-7217525 GCA_022985145.1 Pangasius djambal
AGCTGGGTCGGTTCAGGGTTGAGATGTGATCAGCCAAATGTAAATGCAAAACCATGCTCTCTTTACGCATGAGGAGTAACAGTGCTCATGTCTGTATTATTCATAATCAAATTCATAATGAAAAACTGCCAGTGATAAATGAAACCTAGTAAAACTCCGTGCCTTATTACTCTGGACTGCAAGTGACAAAGAACAAAAAAAAATTTCTAGCACAACAAATCTATGAATGCATTAATGTCAGAATTCATGAAAGCGATTAAACATGAACAAGCCTTGTGTTTCAGACCAGCATACAAACATGAAAATATTGATCTTGGCAACTTGCCTGCAATTTTCTTATCACTTCATATCATTCAAGAACAAGGGGTTGAATTATGGAAGCATTTTTGGATCCAATGATGGATCCTAACAGCAGTGGCCTTCCTTTTCTGGGTAAATGACACTGACGGGGAAAATGAGCGATAGATGCATGGTGTGCTAATAGCTCTAATGAGAACAGAATAATGAGGAAAATAATCAGAAAAAAATTAAACATGCACTGCTCAACTTGTAGCGCAAGACAGAGAAAGAGACGGCAAAAGAGACACAGGCGGTACGCTGCGTTTGTGCTGGGAAGGGAAAGAACTCCTCTTGTAGAACATTCTGCAATCCACAGGAAGATAAACTGTGACTTAGCTAAAGCATTTGGATATGCATTTTCTAAGGATTTATTCTGAACAGTCAATTTGTACCCATTTAATGGGACATACATTCTCATACACATATCTGAAAGCAATAACGCAAGCCACATTCAGTGTGCCTCCTTTTTTCAGACACATATCTGCTCATATCAGCAAATCCAACCATCATATTTAATTAAAAGACTGTGCAGTGGGCACAACAACAGAAAGCATGGCTTAAAACCACAATCAGAAATATCTGTAAGAGGCCCACGTCTCCATCTCTTACACCGCTCAGAGCTAACAGGGGCATTATCATCACGTGAAGCTAACATTTGTTATTTAGCCGATTTCCTGGATTCACACAGGAAGTGTTGAGACCGCGCGTTCAATTCACACTGTACGCTTCATTTTATTCAAGAAATCTAATGCACAACTGTGGGCCAGCCAGCTGTATTTACAACAAACCAAACATCCTATTTGTCTTTTTACTGGTTATCCATGTCTAGCACTACAGTACAAACACATCTGTATAAAACCAGTTGTTTTAAAGTTGCACAATCATGACTGAGCTCTGTGTATTATGATTTTTTATCAAAATATTAAATTCAATTTATCTACAAAGCACTTTCAACATTGAACATTGTCACAAAGCAGCTTCACAGAGATCTGGATCTAAATTTGTCGCTGAGGAGCAAGCCAGAGGTGACGGTGGCAAGGAAAAACTCCCTGAGAAACTTTTAGAGGAACCAGACTCAACAGGGAACCCATCCTCTTCTGAGTGATACCAGATAGTGTGATTATGAGTCATAGCTCATGCACAGCTGTATGTAATCACGCAGTGCTGTGTGTGATGATTTCATTAGAGTTTTAACATATTTCTGAGAGCTGAAATTTGGTGTTCATCATCAGTACAGTTCCAGACACTTGTAGAATCTGTGCCAAGGCGCACTGAAGCTGTTCTGGTGGCCCAACACCTTACTTAGACACTTGTTTTTCCTTTGAAGTTGTCAACCATCTGTATATGCTGCACTTTAATGAAACACAGGGTTTATTAGCGCTACTCATACCCGGTTACATCACTAAAATGAAAAACAAAACTATTTAAGATCGCTGTGAAATTCATTTTGGACTTTTGAGATTGAGACGTCTCACTTTCACTTGCCAATTCAGACTTCAGTTTGTTTTAAAGCTTTGTCATACTATTCATGATCTTTCAATGATGAGTGATAGAAGTGTTTTAGCAGTTAGGAATGTCTGACTACAAAGCAACTGACATGTGGCAATGAGCAGGGACAGAGTTTATTTTAATGTGCTTTATTTTTCATCCACTAATCAGTGAGTGTACTGATGCTCATGTTTACTAAAGCCCCATCTCTGGCTTGTGTGTGTGTGTGTGTGTGTGTGTGTGTGTGTTTTCTGCAGGCAGTCAGATCTCTGTAAAATGCAGAGTGTTAACTGTGCTTTTTGCTCCATGCGTGTATTTTAGAAAGAGCTGGCAGAGTGACGCTGGATTGTACTGAGCTTTATTGTTACTGGCAGAATGGAGAAAGAGCTCAGGTGTGTGAACCTGAGGTTTCTTCACTCCTCATGCAAATGAGAGAGAGAGAGAGAAAGGGAGAAAGGGAGAGAGAGAGAGATCGAAAGAGAGAGAGACAAGGAGAGACAAACAATGATGGAAAGGGAGAGTGACAAAGAGAGAGAAAGAAGGAGAGAGACACAGAGGTGGATAGACAGCATGTAAGGGGGATGGGAAAGGAGGAAGGAAGGAAACAGAGAGAGAGAGAGAGAGAGAGAGAGAGAAATCCCTTGTCTTGTGCTTTTTTTTCTCTCATGTTGTACTAACCCCTGGGGAGGAAAAGAAGGAAGGAAGGAAGGAAAAAAGAAAAAACAAACAGACATTGACAGAGAGACACAGAAAGACAGGTGGGGAGATAGCACGCAAAGAGGAAGGACAGAAGGAATATAAAGTGAAAGAGAGAGACAGAGAGAGAAAGCAAGAGAGAGAGAGATGGGTAGGGAGATAGCATGCACAGGGGAAGGAGGAGGAAAAGGCAAATAGAAAGAAAGAAAAAGAAAGAAAGAAAGAAGAGAGAGAACAAATGTACAGTGTTCTGATTTCATCACGGGCTATGCAGATGGCGGAGTGAGAAATGAGGCTGAAGCGGAGAGGAAGACAAACAGAGACGTTGAAGAAGAGGGTGAGGATCATGCATGAGAAAGAGAGAGAGAGAATAAAATAGAGAGTGTAAGTGAGATGTGTAGATTAGCCTCACTGCAAATGAACAGAAAGCTGCTAAGCACATTAAAATGCTGTATTGTACCATCTATAGCACAGCAGACAGAACGCTCGGGCAAATGAGACATAATACTTCTGAAGAAAAGCCGGGTGAGAGACGAATACAGGAATTCCACTGCTATACATTATATACTGTATATTATGCTGGAACCTGTTCACTTCCCAAGTGTCTTGCACTCTGCACAAGTGTATCATCAATGGATGAGTATACAAAGATGTTAAAAATTATGTTACTATATTAATGTACACACACACACACACACACACACACACACACACACACACAGGATACAAGAGCATTAGTGAGGTCAGGCACTGATGTCAGGCGAGGAGGCCTGGGAGTTGGGGGTTGACAGACCCTGTGACAAATGTGTTCTTTTTTTATAACGGTGTGCTTTTATGAGCATTTAATAGTGTGTGTGTGTGTGTGTGTGTGTGTGTGTGTGTGAGCATCTAGAACGTTATTTATATCCACTAATCCAACTAATCTCTCTATAATAGCAATAAATTGGTGAATCAGGTCTTTAATTAGTTTTGTTAGACAAAGCACAGACATGATGTTCTGTGCATAATGACACATCAAACTGTCTGAGTCACATTCACAACCGACATGTTTGTCCTTATTTATAACGAATAAACGTATAAATAATACAGTATGGTTTGTATTTAGTTAGTATTTGGGTGAATTAGCCTATCTATGTTGAAATGCAGTGACAAAAATAGTGCACATCCACAAATGTGGGTTGTACAAAATGGGACAGAGTGTTTAAGTCTTCACTTGAAGTCAGGATTATACCACTTTCCCTCTATCGTCCGTGCTAAGAAGCCGTCCTGAGAAATGGCAACAGAAAGTAATTTTGGCGCAGTGTGGGCACAGGCCTGACCATTTCAGACCATAAAAATAGCAACGGGATAAGAATGAGAGAAGAACTGGTTTACACCCAACCAAATTATCATAATACCACTAAGTTACACTTGTGCCTGAACAAATATAGAGCCTTACATACATAATATGAAAGAGCCTTTAATTAACACAAAAAGTACAAGCTATTTTAAGATATTTGGTCTGGTATACATGATGCTGATGGAAAATATGCTGTCAGCGATGTGACATTTTTTCAGACATTTGCTGAAACTGGAGATGAGTGCTGGAGATGACCGAGATCATGTGGTTAAATACTGTATGAATTAATTGAAATATGATTTATGAGTAATCTAAGGATGAAATAAGAATCCCATGCCCAAACTCCAACCACAGCCTTATTGATGACATTCAATATAATATGGCTCTCTTGGTCCCTCTCCTTCTAACACTATAATATGTCAGTCTCATGTAAAATGTCTTCTCATATTTGATGGAATAATGATAATATTTCCTTAAAAGTTCCATCAAAGCAGTTAAATATTGACCTATGTGATTTAAGGTGACTTTATAATTAAATACTGGCTCAGGTCTCTAACGCAGACTCACTCTTACCGAGGCTGGTGGGCTTGATGAGCTCGTCGAGCACGTCGTAGAAGGGGAGCCTCTGCAGTTTGACGTCGGGGTGGACAGGGTGGAGCGTAGAGGGCAGGTGGGGTAGCGCCAGCTCATGCTTGGGCCCCAGGAGCGATATGGGCAGCAGTGGAGAGGTGGGTGACGCGTGTCCGTCAAACGGCAGCTGGGTGAGGCCGGTGGGCAGTGATATGGTGGGCGCATGCACCCCCTGCAGGGCCAGCTCAGCTGGCGAGAGCAGTTTAGTGGGGAAGCGGCGCCTGTACAGCTCCTTGATCTTCATGTGTATGGCCGGACTGCAGCCAGCCTTCAGCAGGTGTAGCGCTTTGGTCAGCAGCTCATGCTTCCGGCCGTGCTTATTGCGCCCGGCGTAGCCCAGGAGAACCTGCAGCTCTGACACTCGCAGGCTCATTACCATTTGCTGCAGGACAGAAAAAGTAGAGTTTGGTGTAAGCAAACTTTGAAAAAAAATTGAGTACGCAAACTCAAACAAAGAGATTTTTAATTTAGGTCCCAACACACAGGAAGGAAGAACCCCAAATGGCTTCCTATCTGACACACTGGAATGTACACAATGTACTAGAGAACACTTAAGGTTTGAGCCACGAAAGAGAGACTCCAATAAGTGTGTAACGGAAATAATTAACTATGTACAAGTAAAAACACTTCCACATGCCACAAATAATATGCTATTATTCAGACCCCTTTTCTATCAAATATCATTTATCCAAAAAGTTTAGAAAAGGTTCATTTCTAAACTTACATTACATTACACGGGATTAGGGCTGGGCAATACGGTGATATCAATATTGTGACAAATTATGTCTGTGCAAGTTTCTGAGACAAAAACAGTAATAACAGTTTCATAACAATAGAAAACTCTCATTGGAAACAACTGATTTGATGTTTGATGTGATTTGGTGTTATAATAACATCAAGCAGGTAACATTTTCCCAAATTTTTAAGTGGCTGTTAAATTCGGAATATTGAAAGCTAATTTTTGTGGGGGAAAAAATCTCAACTCGATCTAGCAGAGAGACCATCCACGTAGAGAGAACGAGACATACACACACAAGCTGCAAAATAACATCATCACACTTCTGTAGCATGACTCACCCAGCACAGACCAGACTGTTTACCCACCAAACACAGACCACAGACCCTCTCCACCCAACACACACACACACACACACACACACACAGGAATGCACTAAAAGACACAGAGATGCAATTGCACAAACACGGACATCCCTATATACAAACAGGCACTATAGATGAAACACAAACACAAAATCCAGAAACAAAATAGGCCTATCCTAAATCTAAAAGCACACACTCACACACACACACACACACACACACACTCACACACTCACACACTCACACACTCACACACTCACACACTCACACCCTCACTCCCTCACACACTCACACACTCACACACTCACACATACACTCACACGCACACAGGCCCAGAGCAGCGCAATCACTACAATCTTGTGAGCTGGACAATGAAATATGCATGAAGAGAACACACCACTGCATAACACACATACACAAACACACCCTCACTGACACACACATAAACACACCCACACTCCAGGAAGCATCATTTTATAACCTAAGGCTTGAGAAGAGTAGAAAAAACAATAAATTGAGTAACAAGTTTGCACACATTTTACTTCTCAAATAACATACACACAGGCCTGGAAAACATTATATGCACTATTATTACTCGTTTGAAGGCCTATCATCCGTGCACACACACACACACACACATATACACACATATACACAGGTCTGTGTGTGGTCACTTGTTTGACTCAAGCTCATCTGTGTTTAAAGTTAGGCTGCGTAGGTTTCTGTCTGATTTTAGTACTGGCAAAAAATGGTGGACACTAAACATACACAACACACGGGTTATCCTGAGCTGAAATATGTTCTGCATTTGCATGCATCTCAACCACAAGTTCTAGCATTTTAGAATCTGTTTACTCCCAGAAGTGAAGAGAGAGAACATTGCATTTAAAGATTTCATTGCATCTGAGGTGCAGACGCATAACAGACATTTTTACATCTGGTATCTGATTACAACCTGAACCGATTAGACTTGTGTCCATTTCACTATGGCATGTAGCTATTCTAAAGCTATGTTTTGTTATCCAACACATTTGTTATCCAACATGATCTCTGCAGACAGGAAGCCTAGGTTTGATATAAAGCAAACAAAACATTTCCACACAAGTTAGGTGAAATATATTAAAGGTTTGGTAAAGTAGATGTGTCAGCGTATATTATAGTTTAAAAAAAAAAAAAAAAAAAAAAAAAAAAAAAAAACTGTTTTGGCCAAAAGCTATGTTTTGTCTTTTGTCTGTTTTCCAGAATTTAGCCACAGTGATATATGATGGGTTTTCCCAGATGACAACATATAAATATTAGAGATTGCACTAATCCAGGACCAATATCAGGCCATCACCTGCAAAATGATGGCTCGGATATCAGCGGGGGGAAAAAAATGAATGAATTTGATCTAATCCTGTAACAAATGGAAAAAGATCTGAATTGGGTTCGTAAGAGATTTTTTTTGAAACTGGAAATGCTTACATTTAAAGACTTGATTGCTTTTTTTTAAAAAAATTTTTAGGATTCATTTTTATTATATTTATACTCTACAATTTGTTAAATTTACAATGCAAGTAGTTTCTGTGCAAGTCATACTTTAGCTATGTATTTTTTAATTCCTTGTATTTTTTTCCTTGTATTTTTTTTTTTTAAGTGTTTCAATAAAAAGTAGCTTTTAAAGATGGGTTTCAAAACTGGCTGATACTAAAGGTGTCAGCATCAGTAAAGGAAAAAGTGGTATCGTGCCATCTCTAATAAATGTAATATTGTGAAAATGTAATATTGTGATACATTAGCCAAACCCTCTAACACCACATTGAAATTCATCTTTATTTTCTAAACAATCATCTGAACGATCATCTTTCCCATGAGCTTCATATTTATTTACTTGGCAGATGCTTTTATCCAAAGTGATTTATATTTGTGACACAGTGAGATACAATGCAGGCACTGAGCTGAACAGTTAAACATCATGTTCAGGGGTTTAACAGCACCTCTCTGGCAGTCCTGGGTTTTGAAAAAGAAATCTTCAAATCACTAGTCCAGAACAATAACCAACAAGCTATCACTGCTCCCACAACCTCCGCAATCTCACAGTCCTAATCCACCACTAACACGTGCTTCCACCGAGCAGCGTGAAGCTCAGACCGCTGTGGCATTCCTGGGATTCACTGTGGGTTGTGAGTGATAAGATTTAAAAAAAAAAAAAAAAAACTCTTAGCCAGGAACACCATAAAGCTTAGTGATATAAAAACATGCATTACAATGAACATTTTATTAAAATGTGATGATAATTAGGAAAAGGTCGTTTACAACCTTGCTTCATTACTTATTATATTATTATTCATTTAAATGTGCTTAGCCGAGCTTCTCTATGGCTTCAATGGGTGCTGTGCTTGACCAGGCACAATCATTTCTGCACCCTGATTGGCTGAGAGAGAGAGAGAGAGAGAGAGAGAGAGAGAGAGAGAGAGAGAGAGATTGTATCAGCACTCAAAGGGAACTGACCATCTGTGCTGCAGCTGCAATGAAACTATTAACACTATCTGATTCACAGAAATAACCCTAATAAGACAAATAAAAAGTCTTAATCGCTATTTTACTGAACTCAGCAACTGGTCAGTGTTTTAATCTTACTGTCAGTATCCAGAATGTGCTCAGAAAAGGTAATATTAGTCAAGATGATAGCATATTATCATATTAGCCACCTGTAACAGATACTAGGATACACTTATTTTAAACACTGTCCCTAAATTAACCGCACATTTCCTGCAATAATGTCGAATTCACACAGTACACACAAACCGGGTGAATACTAAATAATTTAGCCCATACAGAGGAGTGAATAATTCACAGCAGTTCCACAAAACAAGGAGAAGGAAGGCAGAAGGAGAGGATTATGCATGGAGAGAGGGAACATGGCTCAATAAAATTGGACCGAAAGTGTGAACACAAGAGAGCAGATGAAAGCAGGAACGGAGAAATTAGAGAGAAGGAAAAACCCTGAGAGAGAGAACGGTACAGGGTAAGAGAAAAGAGAGAGAGATGAGGGTGCAGCGCGAAAACGAGAGTGCAACAGAGAACGAGAGCGAGCATGTGAGTGAGAGAGGGTGGATGTGTGACGGGGGGGCGGTGGGTGAGAACCTGAGCAGAGAAGTGATGGACATGCAAAAGAGAGACAGCGAGAGCGAGAGAGATTGATTGACATGCAAGGGACAGTTAGCTAGGGAAGAGAGAGAGAGACAAGGAGAGAGAAAGATAGCAAAAAAAGTGGGAGAGGTAAGAGGTAGAGAGGAGGGAGAGAGGGAGAGGGAGTGGGAGAGAGAGAGAGAGAGAGAGAGCAAGAGAGAGAGAGACATATGAGGGAGAGAGTGGTAGATGTGGGGGAGGGAGAAAAAGAGAGAAAGAGAAAGAGAGAGAGAGAGAGAGAGAAAGCCATATATGAGGGAGAGAGTGGTGGATGTGGGGGAGGGAGAGAGAAAGAAAGGGAGAGAGAGAGTGGGAGAGAGGGAGAGAGAGAGACATGAACAAGCACCATAGTGATGGGGGAAGGGCTGAGATACGAGCTGCTGAGCTTCCAAAACAAATGAAAATTTCACACACACAAATTTCACACACACACACACACACACACACACACACACACACACACACACACACACACACACACACTTGTGCGCACACACACGTACACACAGACTCTCACACAATAATATGGAGTGTAGGTGAAGCAATGCAGCAAGTCTGTGTGCAAAAAGAGGAACACTGAATGTGAGAATAACAATGAAAATGTGTCTGTGGTCCTACATGTCCTAAGTCCAAGACAGGTCATTTACTTGTTCTAAAAAAAAAAAAAAATTATTAAAACGGAGGGCAATATTGTGGACATGTACCTTTGCTTTTAAACAAGTGTGAGATACCATGAAAAAGTTCCAGTTTGACAGTTCAGTCCGCATATGAATTTAACATGGCTGTGAGTCAGTACCATGAACACATCTCATGGCTCATGTTTAAGTAACATTAAGTTCTGTTACTGCAGTCTGGAGCAGAGATATTAGACTAGAAGATATGATAGAAAACATCTAAAATACACTGTTTCTGGCTATCTGGCACATGTAAACATCTCAGACAGGGAGTTTCTAAATTCAACAATCTGTTCTGACATCATGTACGGAATAAAACACATCAGGGTCGTGCTGTTACAGGAAAATAATCACTGACAGCATGGTGTTGTGTGTCATGCTTTTAATCCATTTATAGTTGCGTTTAATGTTGTGGAATGCATGCAAAACAAGTTAGTTCAAGTGAAGAACAAAGAAAAGGAAGAACTTACAATATCCTGGCTGTGCAAGTGTGTACACCCTTTTATAATGGGGCATGTGACCGCGATCAGAATTAACTCTCATTCAAAGTCTCATGTTCAAATGAATTATAATGCACCTGTCATCAGTGATTCTGATAAATCACTGTTTAAGCAGGATTTTCTTGCCACATTCTTGGTTTCATCCAACTGCTGAAGCCATGGTCTGCAAAGAGCTTACAAAGCATGTACGCTCACAAAGAATCACATTGTTTAAAGGAATCGATCAGGACATGGTGTACAAAAGCATATCCAAAACATTAGCTGTACCATGGAACACCATGAAGACCATCATCAACAAGTGGAGAAAAAAAGGAGTACCACAATGACATTACCACGAACAGGACATCCCTCCAAAATTGATGAAAGGACAAGAAGAAAACTTGCAAGGAGGCTACCAAAAGACCTAGAACAACATTAAAGGAGCTGCAGGAATATCTGGCAAGTACTGGTCACTCCCTGCATGTGACAACAATCTCTAATATTCTTCACATGTCTGGGCTATGGGGTAGGGTGGCTAGACAGAAGCTCTTCTCACAAAAAACAAACAAACATCCAAGCTCAACTAAATCACCCCAAACCATGTGGCAAAATGTATTATGGTCTAATGAGACCATAATAATGGGGGGCAGTCATGGCCTATCGGTTAGAGAGTCAGACTTGTAACCTGAAGGTGAACCTGAAGGTCGTGGGTTCGAGTCTCAGGTCTGGCAGGGATTGTAGGTGGGGGGAGTGAATGACCAGCGCTCTCCTCCACCCTCAATACCACGACTGAGGTGAGACCCTTGAGCAAGGCACCGAACCCCCCAACTGCTCCCCGGGCGCCGCAGCAAAAAAGGCTGCCCACTGCTCCGGGTGTGTGTTCACGGTGTGTGTTTGAGCGCACTTAAATGCAGAGCACACATCACTACACATCTAGGGCATAATTTGCAAAAAAAAAAAAAAAAGGTTTGGTGCAAAATAACCCAAAGAACACCATATCCACGCTGAAGCATGGTAGTGGCAGCACCGTGATATGGGGCTGCCGCTCTTCATAGAGGGTTTATTTAGGTAACTCCAAATACCAATCGATTTTGGCTCGAAAGCTGCAGGCTCCTTCCAGCATGATAATGATTCAAGCACAAATCCAAGTCAACAAAGGAATAGCTTCAGAAGAATTCATTCATTCATTCTGGAATGGCCTGTGAAATGACTTGAAGAGGAATGTGCATAAGAGATCCCCTCACAATTTGATAGATCTAGAGCATCTGTACAAGGCAAAGTGGAATATAATCGACAAATTAAGATGTGCTAAGTTGGAAGACTCTTAGCCAAAAAGACTGAGTGCTGTATTACAAGCAAAAGGTGATCTGTTGGTATTAAAGGGTGTGCACACTTGTTCATCCAGGTTATATAAGCTTTTTCTTTTTACCCCATACATTTCGATTTGTTTTTCACTTGCACATACAGGTAGAAAAGATCTGACATGATTTATATTGGTTTAAATTTTTTTTTTTTCCACACATCACAAAACCCTGTAATTTTAACAGCATGTGTATAGAATTTTTATCTCTGCAAAGCTGTGATTTACCCTTCGGGTGGCACTACTGTCAGAGCTGCTGTTACAGAAAATTAATCACCTTCTGACATTGCTGTCATATAATATCTGTTAATGAGCATTCAAGATGAATACTGATTAAGAGGCATCGATAGCCATCACATCATATCCTATGCTTATGTCTGGATCATAATTACATTGAACTAGCAACTCATTCTACGCCTGGACAAAC
The DNA here is from genome assembly GCA_022985145.1 of Pangasius djambal. Lineage (NCBI taxonomy): Eukaryota > Metazoa > Chordata > Actinopteri > Siluriformes > Pangasiidae > Pangasius > Pangasius djambal. The sequence continues at coordinate 7,214,093 of CM040999.1, forward strand.
CTTTCACTTTTGCAGTTTTACCCTCATTTAACATCTTATAACCTCATATCTTATAAGAGTATGTCCTGGCAAGAAGGCCTGCATTTCAATAGCAAAGACAGTCTATCACTTACCGGTTAGCTTCACAAGTTCTTCTGAACAGCGAAAGAATTTCTTATGATTTAAGAACTGTGTGTGATTCACACCTGTGACCTCATGAGACTGACGTGACGCCTGGTCTCGGAGGTGCAAGCTGGCACAAACCCGCAGGGGTAAACGTTTCAGGATGGCAGTGTGTCGATGCTGTGTGTGACGGACGAGGTCACATTTCTTTTCAGAAATTATAATTTGACCTTCTTTAGTCCCGTCAAATCCAAATGAGTATGCTGTTGTCCTCAAAATCATGTCCTTTTCTGACCTGGCGAGTCTGTCCCGCTGTTTTGGGACAAGTGATCAAGCAACAAAACTTACAGGTGATCAAGACACCCAGATTTCAAGGAAAGCCTAATCAAATCATATCAACAAGCTTATAAGTTCAAAGCAGACTGTTCCTTGCAAATGTGATTCTCTACACACTATACTGCTACTAGGCCTAATTAACATTTGCTACAAGGAAATTTACATTTATTAGAGCTAGCAACAGCACCTATGGAGGAAGTGCATATAAATGAGCACAATGCTGGACTTTTTTTTTTTTTCCATTCGAAAGCCAGCAATTACTAGCAAAGCTGACAGGAGCACAGATTTGTGGTCGACAAATAAACCAACTGACCTATATCATCTGGCTGACATGACGTGTTTTTTTTTTTGTTTTTGTTTTTTTTTTAAAAGCATCAACCAATTAACACAGAAAGGTTATATGAAAGGGTAGCCAACCCAAATATTGAACAGATCAAGTGAGACACTATTAATAGTTACCAAGGTAGTACTGTGTAAATGTGATAAGCATTTTAGGTGCAATATTTAACATCAATAACTATTATGTTCTGAGATTTTAGTCTTATCAGTCAAAAAGCCATACAGCATTTCAGGAACAGCACAATGATGCCATGGAAGACAAACACATGCATACAGGTGGGACAGAACAGTGCACACAATTCTCTATATGAAACGCAAATCAATTGGCTGAGTGGATTTGCCTGTTTGGATGATGCTGTGATTTCTACACAAGCTTTTTTTTATCTAAATGCCTTGAGATATCAACCCGCTTGCTGAATGTTGGACCATCGACCATAGTGTTTGGTAAGTTATTGATTTCCTAGCACACGCCTACATACATTATATGGTTACGTGACCTACTAATGATCAAGGTTGACAACTTGTGCAACCACAAGCCCTACAACAAGCACTTTAATAAAGGTCACTGACTTCTGGGTGACTTCAGCATAGTCTGTGTGGCAATCAGTATTCCCGTGTGAACTGATCTTAATTACTACGCATGTCCTCCAGCAATATTACTCAACAGACATTTGTCCTGAAATCTACTCCCACCCAAATAACACTTAAGACAATGATAGAGACATACAGAGAGTTCTGACATACACTATATGGCCAAGGTTCAAGGTTTGTGAACACTTGACCATCACATTCAGATGCGTTTTCTGAACATCAGATTCCAGATTTAGTTCCCCCTGTGCTCTTATTATAACTTATTATAACTGGGAAGGCTTTCCACTAGATTTTGGAGTGTGGCTGTGGGGGTTTTTGATCATTCAGCCACAAGATCATTAGTCAGACAGTGATGTTGGGCGAGGAGGCCTGGGTGTGCAGCCAGTGTTCCAGTTCATCCCAAAGGTGTTCAGGAGGGTTGAGGTCAGGGCTCCGTGCAGGCCACTCGAGTTCTTTACCGCCGACCTTGACAAACCATAAACTTCGCTTTGCGCACAAGGGCACTGTCATGCTGAAACAGTTGGACCCTTAGTTCCAGTGAAGGGAAACAGTAAAGCTACAGCAAAGAAAGATACACTATACAATTCTGTGCTTCCAGCTTTTTCGCAACAGGCCCACATATGGGTGTGTTGGTCAGGTGCCCACAAACCTTTGGCCATATAGTGTACTACTGAACGTTGAACGGTGCCGTTTGTAACAGCATGAGCAGCAGCATATTCAATTCTGTAGCATACAAAACCATCTTTACTTATCAAATCCATCCAAATGTCTCATCTAAATTCATCAGAATGCCTTACACACATGCAGTGGTCCCAGGCATGGGTTGTGGATTAAAGCAAGCTGGAGCTGATATGCCAGAAACGTTGTCTTACCTGTCCATCAGTGTGACTCTGCCCAAAACCGGGCATCTGTTAATCTTTGTACAGTTACAACCACATTCAGATGATGATACTGAATAAGATGCAGTCCAAAAAAAATCCTCACTCTCTCATATTTGCGGCATGTCATAGGGGAGAACTAACTACTACGTGGGAATTAGCATGACTATATGGGAGAAAAATGGGGTTTAAAAAAAAAGGCACTAAGCATATACACACTCAAAGTTTACTGTTGAGCTAAAACAAAGTGTCATGTACTACGTACGTGATGACATTACATGGCATTATGCCTTACAAAAAATGCTGCAGACTCCAAGTATTAAGGCAGAGAGCCATCCCAGTTTGAATGTTTGAACACGTGTGTATCTTTGTGTGCTGTTTGCATAATATACCAAAATACTAACACTCACACTGCTGGAAATGTTTCGTGGTAGACGCTTAGGTCTGTTCTGGGATACATCACAGAGAACGAAATCCTCATCCCATGACTAATTTACGTCCAAAAGCCTATACCACTGAGGCTGTAATCTATATGTGTGTGATCCAGATCAGCTTTTGAAATGTAATCTCACATGATGAGGTCAGAAGAAACAATATAGGATTGAGACAGAGACTAGGTATATATTATATATATATATATATATATATATATATAGTGTGTGTGTGTGTGTGTGTGTGTGTGTGTGTGTGTGTGTGTGTGTGTGTCAGAAAAAAGAACCACGGCTCCAGATTCACAGAGCTCCATCATCACTTTACTATAAAAACACACACATACCAATGAGAGCAAACTGTCTCCTGGCTTCCCTCTTTACAGGATGCTTTTTACTGTGGCTGAAGCATGTGTGCACACAAACACACGAGAACATTCACACACAGGCATACACTTGCATGCACGCGCGCACACACACACACACACACACACACACACACACACACACACACACACACACACAATTCCCTCCCCCACTTGCACACAGTCTTACTTTACCTCTCTCTCTCTATAGCCACAAGCCCAGACTGTGCTTATTGTGCAAGCCCCACCTTCTGCTCTCTCTCCCTCTCTCACTCACTCACACACACACACACTCACTTAGATTTCTCTCTCTTGTGCACTTACTGTCTCACTTTTCTCCTCCTCACTCTCCCATTTCTGTCTGCTGTGCACTCACTTGTGCTCTCTCTCTCTC
>CM040999.1:7241119-7256119 GCA_022985145.1 Pangasius djambal
GAGCAGTGCCTGCCTAAAGAACCCTTAATGAATCATTTCTTTCTTTTAAAGAGTGTAGTGTTATATAGATAGTGACTTAGTTCTATGCCAATATCTTAGTTAAATCTATACAAGAGAATAAAGATCTAATGGAACTTCTGTTTATTTAATAATGAAGAAAGAAATCATTTTATTCTTGAAAATACACTTCAAAAGTCATAGTACACAGCCAAGTGATCACATATATGTAGATTAGTACCATTTCCCCACAGTCTGAGCTATGTATCTGGGAAAGGTGGACTAAGTGCTTGGTCAAATTTATTCTGTACACACAAACATGGTAAACATCTTTAATTTAAGGTAGATTCAATTTGGATTAGGTAGGTCTTTATCATTTCTCATTTAAAGTGCTTATACAGATACAATCCATTTGGGAGAGCACATCAGTGAATCAATTTGGAATAAATACAACATAAAAACACACAAACAGTGACCATTTAAGAATGTCGTGAGATTTCACAATTCATTGCACAGTGCCACTTTATGTATTTGTGGCATTTTAAGGGAAAAGAACGCTTTGAATGAGTTCATATTAATATTCTATTGTACATATATTTAGAACAATTCCACTCTTTGACTCTCGTCTCATTGTTCCGCTGGCTTGCTCAATTCAGAAAAGAATCATCCATGTCCATTTCATGTCTTTTTTAAGCAGAACTCAAGAGATGCCATTAGATCTTTTGAGAAGGTTGCACATTTTCAGTCCACGGAAAGTTCAGTGCTTTTAAATTTATCGAAGAGGTCTTTTGGTTTTCATGTGTGAGGAATCCGTCGTAGTCCTCCAGTGTGGGGATTCAGATTAAGGTGGCAGTAGAGGCGGTTTAAAAGTGCACGTCCCTGTGCAATGGCGTGGAGTGAGCATCTTGCAGGAGAAGTGGTGTAGCGCGTCGTGAGCTTCTAGGGAAAAAGAGCATTTAGTGCTACATATACAGGCGAGTGAAGCAGAGAAGACACCGCGAATATCCATTTATATAAATAAAATACTGAATAGGGTGTGCAGTGTAGTATAAAGATCGTACAGCTTGTTAATGGGGATACAACACTTACAAGACATGTAAGATATACAAATACTAATATTAGTACTATTATTAATAGTAATAAATGTTCTGGGCGTTTATATTACTGTACTACTGCAACCATTTCTTGAATTTACAATTGTCACGTTTACAATCAAGAATCATATATGTTATGTCTGATTCCTAATCACACGGGACCCAGTTTCCCAAAGCATTGTAAAGTTAAAATCATCTTAACTGGGATAGAGAGAGAGAGAGAGAGAGAGAGAGAGAGAGAGAGTTCAGCGTGAAGCTCACTCTACCATTTAATGATGATGTTTGAGTTGTGATGCTTTGGGGAAACTCAGCGCAGCTCATTTTGTTCTTTTTTTCATTATTCATACATTATTACCCGATCAGCAAATTATAATGAAAGAAAAGTAGCACTTGCATATTTCTTATTGCATATTTATTGTTTATATCATTTATTTGTTTTAGGGGCTCAGGGTTGCCAGGTATGAGTTATGAGTTTTTGCTATTGGGTATTAATAGAAATTACCTTTTAGCTTCTGCTGAATTGCATATCGAGCTTTTCTCTCTTGATCCAACTCGTTGCACAAAGTGTCTAAAATTAAAAAAAAAACAAACAAAAAAATGAATTAATGAAAACAAAGAGAATTTAAAAAGGACTAAAAAGGGTGATGTGTAACTTATATTATAGATAAAAAATAATATTCAATTCTCGGTTACCTAAAAGGTTTTAATGAAAATGATTTGCCAGTTATTTCCTACAAGCTGCCTTGACCAATGTTTATATTTTTCAAGTCAAGTCAAGTAGATCTTTAGTATCATCACAGTTATAAATAAAAACCTTAGGAATAAATTACGTCTCTCCTAGACCCACGGTGCAATAAATTATTATTGGCTCGATATATTTACATTTATTTATTTATTGATTTATTTCATTTTCATTCGCTTTAATTCACACAAATAGTATTATTCTTTTATTTGATGATGACGCTCTATTTGACCTGATGATGCTCTGTGATTGGTTCAATTCGGTTTTTGCTGCTAAAAATATGCAAGTGTCACTTTTACACGTCATAACTTTTTATTTCCCAAACTTCAGTGCTCACCTCTGACTATTTGCAGCTGCTGCACCATCTCCTCTCGATAGGACAGCTCCCTCTTCATCTGGTCCTGAAAATTATCTGGTAAAGTCAACATGCACAGAGTCACTACTCAAAAAGAAATAAATCAATAAATAAAACTCGCTGCATTAGTTGAACTAGTTAAGTCTGTAGTGCTCTTGAAATAATCCAGTTTGATCTAAATTACCTTTCAGATTTTGAAACTCTCGTTCCATTTTCTTCCTAAGCTCCATTTGCTCCACCAGCTGTTTCTGGAGTTCCTCTATGAGAGAGAGCAAAAAAAAAAAAAAAAAAGCATCACTAATTAATTAATAAACCATTATCACTGCTACAGCGATGGCCTTCGGAGACGAAGGAACAAAAAGAACTTCATGTGTTATAATTAAAACCAAGCTTTTTTAACGCATTTTCATGTCACGCTTATATGCTCTTAAATATGCATTACGGAAAACGATCAGTTCCTAAAGAAAGGAGGCGCGCGCGCTGGCTGCGGCGTTGCGGCGCGTGAGCTCGCGGTAATAATAATGAGGCCCGCAGCCTCGGGCTGTGTGCACGCGACTCTGCTAATGCATATGCAGTTCAAGGGCGTTTTGGAATAATGCACACTGGCTTCATTTTCTCTTTTGCTTAAAAATAACACAAAAACACTAGACATTTAATAAAATTTAAAACAAAACAAAAAAAAAAATCACCGTGGGACATGGAACAAACCTCTGTGGAAAAACGCCAATGACACTGATATCATGGCCTGGATTCTACAGATATATATTTTATTATTATTATTATTATTTCTTAATACTCAAACTAGTCTATTTTGAACTCTTCAAAATATTTATTAGAAATATTTAAAACAAATGTGTCAAATCAACTTGCCAACGAAAATAATAAATATGACAAAATGACTGAATCGCACAAATGTAACCTAAGTTGATAAATAAATATTACAAAATAATTTGCATATGATTAATAGGAATTATTTTAAAACGCATTACTAAACCCTCACCTTTCGCCATGTGCTCGATATTTTTTTCAATTAACTGGAACCTGCCATCAGTCCTCGATGCACCTTCAACTAGAGAGGAAAGAAAAGAGAAGGACATGGGCTTAAAATATGCAGAGATAGTAATTCAGAGATCAGAGACTCTCATCTGAATACATTACAGTGAAATTCAGATCAAATGAAATCGAAAGCAGGAAGCAAGTAACGAGCTACTCACTCTCAGCTTCTTTAGAAACGCTGATTTGGTCGTGACGGGATTTCTGCGATTCCCAGTCATCCTCATGCACAGCAGCATGACTGAATCTGCGTGAATCTGCAGGCACAAATGAACAACAACATACCCCTAAGATTGCATTATATATATGACAAATATCAGCAACTATGTTAATGATAATCCAGACACCATGCATTGTGTAATATAAGAGGATATATTAAGGGAAAAGGTTTTACTGTGGGATTCCTGGATTGGAGGATATTTAGGTGCGGGAACAGGTGGAGAGTTCAGTGAAAGCCCTGCGTCCTTTTCAGCAGCACACACCTGCCAAAACCAAAACCCAAGCACCTAATTACAAATAAACACAACCCCAATTATGTGCAATCTTCTTATTCTCCCCGTCTTTTGCAGAAGAGGTGTAGGTTATCATTAGTGCTCAAATCCACAAATGATCCGCCAGTATCAGGCACCGCATTAAGGCAAATTGTTCATACTGAAAGTTAAACTGGAACAGTGGAAATGACAGAGAGAGTAATTTGCTCGGAGGACCCTGGGGAGCCTTTTTCACAAACACGTTCCTGCCCGCCGGCCAAATAAATTAGATCTGGCCATTTATTCTAAACTTTCAATTTAGGACAATTAGGCCTTTGTTTCCCCCTTCTTTGTTTAAGAGAATAAACACGTGGACAACACGAACAGGCCAAATTTGGGGAATAAATATCACTCACTGACGTCAGTGCTGAACACGACATACAGGAGTGACAGTGTTTTTAATAAAGACCTATAGTTTTTCATTATATCTTACAGAACACCTACAGAGTTTAATTAAGATATATTAATTAAATCTTACAGTTATTCTGTCCCGTGTTGACTTGTCATTTGTCCAACTAAAGACTTAAATGAAAACTGTAGATTTCAATTCAACAGGACAATGTCTGGTATAGTCTAAAATATGGTTTCACAATCTCTGGGAATTATTAATGAAATCTTTTTTTTAACCCAATCTTTTTTAACCTCAGAAAAGATCCTCCATTAACCTTTTAAGAGTGTATAATAATGATACATACATTCATACACACACACACACACACACACACACACACACACACACACACACACACACACATATATATATATATATATAATCTCTCTCTCTCTCTCATATATATATATATATATATATATATATATATATATATATATATATATATATATATATATATATATATATATATATATATATATATATATATCATACAGTATCATTACATAAACCAGAGCCTTTAATGTTATCTTTCACCTGGAAATGTGTATATAGTCTACATTTACAACGATTTAAGGTACATAATGGGATCCTAACTACCTTTTAGAGTACGGTGCACTGTATGATAGCTTTGTAGGTATAAGTTACTTCCGAAGAGAGCACCGGCCCTGCAGCTCAGACAGCTGAGTTCCTTTATCTGAGTGTGTTCATGTCAGGTGAATTTTCACTCTTTAGGTTCTCGGTTATACTCACATCATATGTTGGAGTGTCGTTACTTTTTGGCGCTCTGTCACTCAGCCTGTCTTCATCCGTGTCCAGGTGTCTGTCCTCTTCCTCTTCCTCTTCCTCCTCTTCCTGTCTGCTTTCCCTCACTTCTTCTCCGTGACTCCCCCGGGACACGATCTGCCTCACTGGACTCTGCCGGTCCTCCACAGACAGCTGAACGGACTCCTCGTCATCATCATGTGTCTCCCGGTTGGACTCCACGTCCACTTCCGGTTCTCCTCCGCTGTCGACTTCCGGTGAGGCAGACCTGTAGCTGGAAGTCTCGCTGACAAAGTCCGGGGACAGGTGACCCGCGGGCGGCCCCGCGTACGCGTCCCGGTTGCCGTAGAGCTTGGCTATGCTCTCTGCGTCCTTAACGACGGGCCTGAACGCGGAAACGTAGTTAGACTTCCGTGGCGGAGATGTCGCGTGACCCTCAGTCGATCTCAGCTCGTCGGCGGATTTGTCCTCGAGCGACTGTGAGCTCGAGCAGCGCTCGTTGTCTCGGGGAGTGCTGCTTCTTGGGCGCTCGTGCTCGGCAACATCTGTCTCACTCTGGCGACTTCCGGTGAGCTCGTGCGGCTTTTGCTGTGCGTGCTGATAGGGCGGCAGGGGCAGAGCACCCGTCGTGGGCCAGAACATGGGGAATGGCGGATACAGGCTGTCCTTCGTGCCGGCCCAAAACACACCCGGTACGCCGGTCTTGTTTTGCTCGTTTGTGCCGTCGTCTTTCTTTTGACACAAGCCGAACGGGGAGAAGCCGTACGGATGTGGGAAGAGGGGCGGTGGGATTTTCTGGAGCATGCCAAAGCTTTTGCTGGGCACCGGAATGACCGGGTAGTTGCGCGCGCCATTGGCTAGGCCGAGATTCGCGCGGTCGTCGTCGCAGCGTAGGGATTTGTGCGGGATTTCCGGAGAAGAGGCCTGCCTGACATGGCCCGGGCCTTGTGTTTTGAGAGACGACATCTCGCACCCGCTTCCGGGCATCGTCCGTTTCCTGCTGCCCCCGTTAAACATGGCCTTCACGTCCTCCCAAGCGTGAGAGATGTCATCGGGCTCGTGCTTGTCCGTAAGTTTCAGGTGGCGCCTCCAGGAATTAAAATTCGCTGCGTCTGGCTGTGTGTATTTGGACTCGGGCGTGCGGTGGGAGTGGAATATGAACTTGTTGGGAGAGAAGTACATGCTGCAGTACGCGCACTTGATGCACTTGGCGCGTGAGCTGTTATACCTGGCTGGGATAAAGTTGCCTCTGCAGCCCCACGCGCATTCGTGCGAGACGTTGAACGCGAAGTTCTCGGGTAGCTTTGGCGGCGAGTGAGCGCCCAGAAACGACTTGCAGAGCCTTTCTGCCTCCCGTTTGGTGATCATCCCACAGCGGCGCGAGGAAATGGGCATGGCACCGGCGCGCCTCAGGATCTCCAGCTGCACCGGAGTGCACTGCACGCACGTGATACCGAGAGCGACGCGCCGGTTGTGAATTTCGTTGTAGCTGTAGCTCTTCAGCAGCGTGTTGGAGATCTGGGCCAGGCACAGCCGCTCCTGACCGTCTATGACCAGTGATACGATGGGCACACCGTACAGAGACGTCTCGCTCACTTGGTTGGGCTTCAGCGATGCGCCGCCGCCGGAGAAAGGAGACACATCCCGTTTAGAGAGCGGCGGAGAGCTGGCATCCGGGCCCGAGGCCAGCGGCGCGCTTATCGGCTCCATTGCCTGCAAATCTATAGAACAGTAGCATTAAAATGTAGCGTCCAAAACGCAAATTTTACAACACAAATATTAGTTTCATTAAAAAAAAAAAAACATATCAGGCCAAATGAACACTGTAAGAGTTTATTCAGCACTGTAGGTATTAACACTTTTAACATCATTTTCCTTTATCATAATTTTTAATTTCTTAGATTTAGTAGCTAATAATAGGCGAATAAAAATAAAAAAAACAAATAAAAACAAATACTGGATGTTATTATTATCATCATCATAATATTATTGTTGTTAATTCTGTCTGTTGTGCTATATTATTATTACTATTATTATTATTATTATTATTATTATTATTATTAACACCACTATAATAATAATAATAATAATAATAATAATAATAATAATACAGCAAAACAGACAACATTAAGAACAATAATAATGTTATGATGATGATTAATAATATCTAGTATATATATATATATTTTTACTATTGGCCTATTATTAGCAATTTCTGCTGTTGTTGTTTAAAAATACTGTTATAATTTGTTTCCTGCTTGGTGTTAATGATTTTATCCCTTTATCTACTATCCTTTATTCCTGAATTATATAATTTCAGTGTATAATACACAGCCCATGACATACTATAAAATATATACGCCTTGCTAATGGTATAGTCTGTAAACCGCGTTTTTTTTTCTTCATAAAATTACCTCCTGATTTTGGATTGCCTGTTTGATCGCTGTAAAAATTCTAAATTGTGAGAAACGCACCCACAAGGTCCACTGATCTTTACTAAAACGCGTCTTACAGAGTAATAACACAAATGGCTAAAATGAGGAAAATCGTCTCATCTTTGGGAATGTAGTTAAAGAACCGCTTTAACAGTGGAGTAACGCAGCCTGGCAGTCAAAGTCTGATCTTTACTCATTAGGACACTACGAGAAGAGTTGTTTATATTGAGTCTGGTGAAATATTTTGTTGCCTTGTCATCTGATGTGAGCAGAAATCTGACCAGTTTGTCCGAAACGAGCTGTTCACACTGTTCTCCTTTCCCATCCATGCAAATTGTTTACTCAGAGTTGTAGCAGTGAGGAATATGGGCTGATGACGACATCCCCCTGCCATAATGCACCTAGAATAATCAGATCCTAGTGGAAACACTCACCTTCTCCACGAAGCCAAAGCAAGAATAAATGACTTGATCTCGCCGAATTATTGCAAGGAGCAGAGCAATAACCTTCCTCCAGATGTCCAACACCGAACTGAGAGACGCGCAGTAGAGTCTCCTACTTCTCTCTCTCTCTCTCTCTCTCTCTCTCTCTCTCTCTCTCTCTCTCTCAGAGTAGTAGGGCAAACATTTCCATTCGTCTCAAGCACAGAGCATCGAGCGAGCGCATGGCAGTCCGGGCCACTTCTTGTCAGACTGAATGAGGGGAACAGACGAAAATAAGGACAGGACACACCCACAGAGGCACGAGCCACGCGGAATATTAACCCGTTTAGCGCCGGGACAGGTGGAGACAATGCGCGCGCGCGCACGCGACATCAGCTTTACTACTACAGATAGATAGATAGATAGATAGATAGATAGATAGATAGATAGGCATACATTAACAAGAACAAGAACAAGAACAATAATAATAATAATAATAATAATAATAATAATAATAATAATAATAATAATATGATCCTATGTTATTAATCAAATAAACCGTTTATTATAGCACACAGCCCATAAAGGACAAACCTTCTGTAAGTGTAAAAATCACAACATATGTCCAGTGACCAGTGGTTTTTATTTTTACTCCTCCAATGTTAAAATTTGTGCGTGTTGCACTGACGTCTGGAAATCACACTACAGTCTTTCATTACGAATTTGCATCGAAACTTTGCCCCCAGGCTGCTCGCGCGCCCCGGGGCACTTTGCCTAAACTGCGCGTGCGGTCTCGCGCTCTGCCGTTCCTCACGCAGGGCCCTATAGGTAAACGCTGCCCATTTGTTTAGCACCCACGCCAGTGAGAGCGGATCCCGTGTACAAACACTGATATATTATAGCAATAGGCAGAGGGAAGTGGTGGAACCCTATATGTGCACATTAACTATTTAAAGCCCGATCAATGCCCTTCAGTTAACCCCAGCTAAAAAACTGACGCACAGATAGCGAGTCATGACGAAGTTAACACTGCATGAAAGTGGAAAAGTGTTCCTTCAGAACAAAATAACAACAAACGAGGTGACATGAGATCCAACACAAAACAGGGTTTTAAATAGTATGCTCAAATTATTTCTAACCGGTAAATTACATATAATACATGAGTATTATTAGCGTATCCATTCGTATTATTTATGCAAAAAATAATGGTAAAACGAAGAATGATAAGTGTCACAGATGAAGCTGTTTGGTGCATTAAATTCAGTAATACATCAAATTTCCCATATTAGTAATCTGGTGCTTTATTTTCAGTAAAAAACACAGAAAACACAGTTTGAGTCACAATGTCTCTGTTTAAACACAGGATGAAAACGGACGCAGCAGCATCCAAAGCGGTTTATATGACAGCTGTAAAGTTTAAACAGTGCTGAGTGAGACTCTCAGAAGCAGGATGTTACACTACACTTTTCCATGTTGTTACAGGCTCGGACCATCAAGGCTGCAGGGTGTAGAAATGGGAATGTAGTGTGCCTTTAAAGCTTTCAAAACTAATTTCAGCTCATTTATAAGAGCTTAAGCTATTTCTAAAGGTGTACTATATCCAAGTTTAAGTGAAAGATGCATATTAAAGGTATAAAAAATGTACCCTTGAGGGTCCCATTCCATTATTTATTTATTTATTTATTTATCATTAGCCTAAATAAGGATGTAAATATCCTGCTTTTTTTAAATTAAATATTATTTAAGATGGTGGAGTTGAGTTCATGGGAAATAAAAATATATAAATGCATATATGTACATTTGCATTGTTTTAGATCATTTCATCTGGGGGTCACTAATAGAGACGGGATGGTTGTAAAACGTGCCAAGTGTCGCGGGGCCACCCGTCTGAGCTTAATGCAATATTGATGCTGAGGGAAACTTTAACCCGACTCGGCCCTGAGCGCGTCCTCTTTCACCATACAAGAGGCTTCGCTCTGCTCCAACAATAATTACAATTTCACACTGTAATTATTCCTTCCCTGTTAATTATTTAGAGCACAGGCTGACTGCGACACGGCTACTGTTTATGGCGGGGAGACTGGGTGGTGTGAGGGGAAAAAAATTATACACACACACACACACACACACACACACACACACTTATACGTATATATATATATATATACATACACTCTATATTGTATATTGTATATATGTATACACACACTCTCTCTCTCACACGTGTATAAACAATATATAAACAAAACTAGTTATTAAAAGTGAAGAATACTATAAATATATTAAAATAGGACACCACCAACAAGCTACACTATTTCGACTTCATATACAGGTTATGTCCAATTTTTTAATCCCAGTATATATATATATTTTTTTCTCCTGTTTCTGTGAAGAAATGGTGTTATATGGCTGTATGCTGTATGGCTTTCACATGCAACACAAGCCATGTTATACAAATGATACACAATATTCTGAAGTCTGAACCCTTCTGAAGTGTAAGTCTTCCAGTGGCTCATATGTCGCTGGCTATTTTTGTTCTACTCCTCTTTTCCTTATGAATAATTAGCAACAAGGAGGTTAAGATTAGTTTAACGTGCAGTCCTTTTGTTTGCAACACGACATGGTTGTGACATGCTTTTAAGTAATCAATGGTTGTTTAGGGCACGTTTTAATCAATAGGATAAATATTGTGTTTCAGAAACATCTGGCATGATTAGTTCATTAATATTAGATATTATATTACATACACGAATAAACGAATTAGTGATATAATATGGTTGGACAAAGGTCAAGGAAACATCAGTACACTGGGCTGTTTGTAGAACATAATTGCTCTAATATATAATTAAGATTTAATGTATGGGGTTATTGGGTTGATTAGGCTTATTAGATAAGGAGATTATAGATTATATTCTAAATATGTCTGTTTTTAGTTGTTACACATTTTAATGTGGTAGACAAATAGAGCAACTATTTGACACATTAAAATGTTTTGATTAAGGACATTATTTAATTTGTACTTGATTAATGCATCATGTACAGTGATGCTGATATGTTTCTGCAAATATGAGTGCATATGCGTATTTTTAAAGATGTTCAGAGACCCTGTAGGGTCTCCAGTCCAGCTCACATACTATGCCCTAAATAGCACAATAACTAGCAGAATTCATTTCAAGATGCAGGTCTATAGCAATAATGAAAATGACTTATTGGAAGAGAGACATCTGCTCGGTTTGGAGAGCATTCTGCTCTGAGTGTTTTGACGAGTGGAGCAGGCACCCTTCTTAGGGCTCAGGAGAAACCCAATCCTTCCTTCTCATATCAGCCACTCAGGAGGCTTCATGTCCACTTACTGTTTCAGTGCACTGCTGCACAGGACACAGACTTCAGATCTTCTGCATACCATATTACAGACAAGAACATGGAGGATTTATATGTTGTGTCGGGTAATTAACCACTTCTGAAATCTAAAGGTATGTGGAAAAGGCTTAATCCAGAGAATAGCTATATGATCTGCACTTGAGGAGAACTAAAGGGAAAACAAGCAGGTTGTATAAAAAGCACAAGGTCTAGTTTCTGGAGGTCACAGGAGAGATTGGCACATAAATCAGTGCCAGAGTCATTCAGAGGGAGACGTTTAATAACCGTACCAGATGAAAGCCAATGTAGTACAGTAACCAGCTCTATCAGCAGCGTCTAAAAGCCACATGACCCCAAATAAATTCCACTTTAGCACCAGATCAATCAGCTCCGTTCATATTGATCTCTCTCAGCCTGACACTTCTTAAGTCGCCTGGCCGCAACCTTTTTTGTTTCGAGTGAAAATAGCGTTTCGATTACTGTTTTTTTTTTTTTTTTATTAGGAAAAAGATTGCTACAAGAGGTTCTCCGTGGCCCGAAAATTAAGTGGTGACATTTTAATTACTGGACATTGATAAAAGGATCTCGGTAATAGCGGTGAATAGCAGCGGCTCTGTTCTTCCGGCCCGCGCGCGCTAATCGAACCGGACCGCTGTGGGAAAGCTCGAGGGCTGAGAGTGCTCAAACCGCTGCCCGCCGGAAGTACACACGATTTATGGTCACATTTTAGAAATATAATTTAATTTTGGCCTGCTAAGGCAGCCGCTTTCTAGCCGCTAGGAGGCGTCATTAAAAAAAACCTGCCTCTTCACCACTTTAATGGGGGACTGTAAACATTTTTACAGAAAGCTCCTTACACTTTACACTAAACAACTGCATGTAGGCTGCCATACTTTTGCCTTGATTGACAGGTGACCACGCCCTAAGCTTCATGAGTGTGAGTTGGTTGAGCTAGTTGTGGTGGCTCAGTGGTGGTGGTGTGTTCAGATCCCTACACTGCCACAGTGCCATGGTTGAGCCAGACCCTTAACGTCCAGCTTTGAAGTATCCTGCATCAGCCAAACAAGCAAACGTACTAGATATTACAGCAGTTTATGGTAAATGTATTGTACAGTGGTTTACCATAAATTTTACAGTATATTACTGGTAACACCCTGTTGTCAGTACATTACTGTAAAATCTACAGCGACGTTTTAATTTGGATTTTTGGCAGCCCCTGATAGTTGTGTAAATGTCTGACAATGACTGACGGACAGTATCAAGGTTAGGGCGTCCATCAAGTCAACAGTACGGCAGCCTACATAAACTGCACACTACAGGAGGCGTATCTTTGAGTGCATACATGAAAAGGGGCGTGTCATCGAGTCAATATATAGAAATGACGGAAGCTATGTGTAGGTGTGCCATACAGTAAATGTTTTTGAGCTTGTAAGTCTTCAATTATTTAAAAAGAATCAATGGCATTCACATGTATTTTCACAGGTGTTTTAGGTGGCAAGCTACTACAAGGGCAGCTCTGTGGTGAAGCAGGGATGACTGCTGCCAAGATCACAGATCCAGTGATCCCAGTTCAATCCTGAGCTTGGGTTAAGGTCTGTATGGCGTCGTTGTGGGTTTCCTTCAGGTTCTCTGGTTTCTACACAAAAACATGCCGCTATGTGGATTGTCTGTTAAATTGCTCTAAAGTGTGAATGTGAGTGCATGGAGCCTGGAGAGGAACTGGTATCTCCTCCAGGGTGTACTCCTGCATGGATCTCTGGATCCACTGTGACACTGACCAAGATAACATGCTGACTAAAGATGAATAAATCAATTTGTTGCATAACTTAGAGAAATTTATGTAACATTATGTGCAAAATCGATAATTAATCATTATAAGAAATTTCGAAGGGCATCAGCAAAAATTAGGCTAGATGTGGGCGACTCCTGAACAAAAAACATTCTATGACTAATTTGGTAAGCATGAAAAGAAGAAACCATTCAATGATGGGAATATATACCGATCAAGATATTCATTAAAGTCATTCGATATTCATGTCGCAGGTCATTAGACTGAGTGACAGTCCTGACAAACTCACTTCGAAATGTTCTGTGGCCTGAAATATTTTTCACTTTTTCACATCTCAACTTTTGAATATAGATATTCAACATACTAAAAGAATTAATTTCTATCAAGCTAAAAAAAATGATGTTCTAAACAATATCAAAAGTCCAATTTAAACTGAGCTGTGCTTTATATTAAGCCTAAAGTATTGGTAGTGATATTATTTTCCCAGAATAAAGCAATACCAACACATTTCAGGTAATAGAGAAAAGGAAATGTCACATTATTTTTCACAATAATGACCGGGCCCGTGTTGTTTGTGTACCTACAAATGGATTTAGACAAATAAATACGCAGTTAAAAAAGCATAAGGGACACTTTTGGATTTCTTCACAGAAAGCATTTTCTGCTACACACATTAAAATGGTCCTTTAATGGCTTGAAGAGCAGTTCTTTATATTAAGAGAATGAAGTGAGGTGTTTATACGAGAGCATCAAGAGAGAGACAAAATTCTGAACGTTTCATTTACTTAGGAAATGTCGAAGGTGTGCAAACTTCCACAGTAATATGAGATGAGTCTCGTGTGCCACCAGTGAACCACACATTTCTTAAAAACAAAGACACAGAAATAACGTAACAGTGCATTTGAACCGGATTAAAAATCTAAACCTAAACAAAAACATCATAAACAAATGAAGATAAGTGGATGATGATTGGGTAACATACCAAGAAAACCTTCAACCTTCAAGTATTATACCTACTTTGGGTATCATGTTCTACATCTCACTTTTCTCACTGGAACCTCATCACGTATTCACTGTTGCAACTCCTTCCATGTCCAAGTGGTGCGGGATGCAAAGTATGTGCCTACAGCACCGCTTCATTTATAAAGTAACACTGTATAAAAAAAACACAGCAGTACAATAAGTGCATTATGGCAGAAACCGTCCTTAAGTGGCCCACGGAGTATTGTAGTAGCAGGCAGATGTGGTGGGTTGATGCAGCTGTAGCATATGAGGCATGTTATTCTGCAGCTGTCAGTGGTTAATAGAATAGTGAGCAAAAATTATTTGCTCCCTGCTGTGGAATGATTACATGCTGTAGTGGAGAGGGAGGATGATGCTGATTTGAATTAAATATATCTAATAGATAAGTGGGGTCATTTGAGTTAAAAGACTAGATTTAAGACCCATATTTATGTGCACAGGAGGTTAAACAAGTGGCGGTAATAACTGTATCTTCACTACACAAACTGGTCTAAGAGTGTGACTGAATGCACAGAAGACTTGAGTGGTCTCTTTTGCGGTTTATGCATTGCATGAGCCTTCCAATGAGACTCTAAGGGAAACAAACAGCACTACAGGTAATAATGTGCAGCATGGGTTATCATCGAAAAACACAGAGGTGCTGAGAATGCTCAGGTTAGTGCTCATTGAAGAGCTCAGGGTTAAAATAGCTTCAATTATGCACAATCTTAGAGAAATTCTGACAAATCAGGACCACTCCTGCAGTTACTTTTGTTTGTGCTGGTTGAATAATTTTTTTTCCAAGTTTTTCGAATTAATTTAGTTGAGTTCCCAAAATATGATGATAAAAACAAAGGAGTCATTTAAACCAACTTGGCCCTGACCAGAAGAAAACGAAGACGAGCACAAGAACGTGCCGCATGCAATGAACGAGGCCTTTCTTTTTTTCTTGTGGGAATCATATCTGATCACCCGTTCAGTAAAAAGGACCCTCTCTTGCTCATCTGGCTGCTGCTTTTATCCAAGGCAATGTACAACCGAAACAGGATAGGACTGAGAAGATAA
>CM040999.1:7261119-7309858 GCA_022985145.1 Pangasius djambal
CAAAAAAACATAGACATACTCCTCCGTGAGAGCACACACACCCTGTCCATAATCAGGCTGCCTAAGGGAGGGGAGGAAGCCTATAGGTCTCTATAGGTCTCTAACAGATTTGGGGTGCAGGCTACAGCACTCGCTCTTTTGTCCTCGGCAGCATCATGTGCTGCAGCTGGGGCCTGCGGTGCTGCACGCTCCTCTGGGACAAAAAGTGCTAAAAGGACAATGACAACTGGGTGACAATGAGAGAAGTCCATAGGGACGAGGGACATGTCAATCACTACACAATCACTGCTGGAGTCTCGCATGGCGGAAACGTGGTACACAAGCTGATCAGGGTGAAAGTCATAAACAGAAGCTTCAAATCTTTTTTTTTTTTTAAAAAGACCATTCACTAGGCATGTGCTGATAATTGTGCTAACACGCTGAAATGTCATCACTACCCTGTGTATTTGTGTTCGCAGAAGCTATAATGAAACTTGAAACTGAGTTAAATAGCCTGAACTGATACGTGTTAAACAAAGTAGTTGCCTGGCCTTGGTTTTAGTGACTGCTCTCCATTCCAGCACTCAATGAAATGATCCATTCAGTGGAGTCAAGCAATGCTTTTTTAAGAGCCAGAATGTGACCCACACATAAGCCTAATTCAAACTGATTTTTTTTCATTTCTTGCTGTCAGTGATATGCAAAGTATCAGCAAAACAGGAAAAATCTCTTGCTCTAGTCTTTCCTGAAAGGAAGACAATATCAATCTAGAATGAGTACTGTAAGTACTGAAGCTAGCAGGCGGCTCCTCACTGAGAAATGTCTTGTTGATGAGAGAGGGCAGGGGAGAATGGTCAGACTCAAACAGCCACTCTTTACAAAAGTGGTGACCAGAAAAGCATTTCAGAATGTACAACACACCAAACCTGGAGGCAGATGGGCTCCAACAGCAGAAGACCACATCAAGTTGCAATCCTGCCAGCCAAGAACAGGAATGTGAGTCTCCAGTGGGCATAGACTCACCAAAACTGAACAGATGAAGACTGGAAAAATGTTGCTAGGTCTTTTTCTAATCTTCAGTTGTTCAGTTTAGGATTTCCCCAAGACTATACTAGCTTGCATACATATAGATAGATGTATTTTATTGAAACCTAATGGGAAATTTGGGAGCTTTTCTTTCTTATGCCAGAAAGAAAGGTTCCACCTCTTGCCAAAGTCCTTCTCCAGACTTGTAACGTGAGCTATAATATGTTAGCTATCATTAGCCATCTATCTAGCTAATATAGGTGCTCTTCTTTGATATAAGAGCTAACCCTTTTCAAAAAGGTTAGTCATGTTTTCATCCAGAGTTAACACTGAGTCACGTGCAAAGCACATTACTAGAACTGACGTGACCTATTGAGGTTCGTTTTTGGTTAACATGCTGTTAACGTGAAGAGGGACTGACAAAGGTGAATATTATGCCATTACCAGCATTTTAGTGGGAGGAAACCCAAGAACCCAGGCACAAACACTAAACAGAACTCAGAAACAAACCCAGGACCCTGGAGCTGTGAGCATCAACGCTACCTGCTTTTCCACAATGCTACCCTAGGCAACTAATGTACACATCTATACACAAATGCATGAAGAAACGGGATTACTTCTGGTTTCATTGAGAAATCATTCAATAATCTCAATTACGGTTTGATGTTTGATGTTCACTGCCATGAGTGGAGACTTGTGTATCTTCAGACAACAACCTCATAACCACATTGACACACACTACCACATACACACGTGTACATACGCTGCATTTGCACCTGGTTCTCAGAGGACGAGGCTGCTGTCCAGGGTGCTGAAACAACAACGTTCACAGCCTTTCAAAAAAAGTGCCAGTGGCTGCAACCTTGTGTGCTAAAGCGTTCTCACACATTTCCATCAAGTGCACGCAAAGGAGAAGAGGCTTCACATGTGAAAGCAAGAAAGGACACAAATTCCATCTGGAAGGACCTTGTCTAACTCAGAAGACCAGACCAAAGAGTGGTTCAGGGCGAATGCGTGAGAAAGAGCAGCAATGCCAAAGAACATAAAGAGAGCAAAAGAAGCGTAGACACGAGACACTCTTATTCTATGTAAGCACTGGAAAATAAATACTACAACTTGAAGGATCCAAAAGCTGTTCAGATGATATAAAAGTGGTTGGAAGCAGGTATAAGGGCAAACAGTGGCAATACAAGCAGAATGTCACTAATGTTCACGTTTATAAACTAAAAAAACTAAACTGCTGCATCAAGTAAGAATTTTAATACAACTCAGTGTGAAGTCTAATATATTTATTTTGAGCAATGGGGAAAATGAAAAATGAAATTAATGAAATTAATGTAATGCTGTTATGACTGAGACTGCAGCTTAGTCAACAGTTTTTTTCAGACCTCCCATAATGTCACACGATTATTGTTGTTGTTTTTTTTTTTTTTGCGTATAGCCTACAAGTGCGCTTCTGTTGGCTCACACTACAGAAACCACATTTTTACTTCCATCTTTTAACCAAGATTTGTTCTATCTTAAGAGAGTAATTCTTAGAACCTTTATTTATACCAGCCCAGGCTCGTATAAATATCTTGTATTTGTGTAAGAGTAAATAAAAGCAAATGTTGTAAGCTAATTCTTCCCATTAATATTTTGTTCTAAAACAAACACTTCTGCTAAATTTAGTTAAATCAGTAAGCTAGTTTGTTGGTGGCTTTTAATTTTGCTCATTTTAATCACTTATTTCTAGCAAAAAAGCAAATAATTATCTGCTACTAGAGTAAGAAAATGTCAAGCTAAAGTTAGTGTATAGAAATGGTACATCAATGATAATTATTAGATACATTAAATCTTCTCCATCTTTGCACTCTTACAAATTCTGAAAGTGACCAAGTCATCAGTCAAGGCCTTACAACTACCACTACTGAATCGATTTCAATCAAGCCACAAAATCAAAACACACTGGCTCTTTTAACCCTGCTAAATACACTTTCTACAGACTTTATTTAAAAACATCTCTTAAAAGGCTGCTACTTAATCACTGACTCAATCATTTTGAATAAATATACCTTTGATATCGCAGTTTTTCACAAGGCTGCTGCCCTAAAGATATTATATAACTATATCCTAATAGGACACACTCACCATGAGGTTATTGGGGGCAGGACGTTCTTTCGGCTGTTTTTTCATGCTGTGGAGAGAAACAGAGTATGCAGATAAAATAAAGCCACAGGAGACACTGCAGAGACCATTTATGAAAGAACTTAACACTCATTTTAACATAGTGCAAACTTAACCCAAGGACATGGAAATAATTATGCATTAAAGCAAACCTTTAGCTTCCTCCTTTTAAAACTTGCAAGATATTCAGAAAGGTCAACATAAATGAATGATATGATACGGAACGACATCCTTGTTAATAACGATGGGTAAAGTAAGTTCATAAACAGCTCTCCTTGGCACAGATCTACCCATAGCTGGGGTAAATCACTCAAGCTGACCCATATACAAGATAACAAGGATTGCAGGAGCATACAGGTGTAAAGAGGCTGTTTGGGCCATGATGAATGAAGCATCCTAAAGAACAGGCTAATAATAGCAGGGGGCGCTGGAATAGCAGTGCCAGGCAGGGGTGGTAGGGCAAAACCAGCTGACCTGTGTGTGTAAATAAGGTGTGTGGCAAGTAAACAACAGCTGCTGAACAAGTCCCAACACATCTGGTTATTGCCACAGGGCTTACAGGTCCCAAACAGGAAAGGGGATGAGGGACAGGAGGCAGGAGGGATTGTGGGTGCTTGGGGCACAACCTGGGAAAAGTGTGTGTGTAAATATTTTTATAAGTCTAAAGTTTGTGTCTTTGGTTATGCTTAAGACAGCAAAGTGTGAATTAAAAAGACGAATGCTGCCAGGTCATATCAACATCCTGGAATGTCTCATACGGGCTTGGCGAAATGGACGGGGTACTGTTTCCCCAGGATGAACCCAAGCCCTGGCCATTCTAAAGAAAAATGCACTAATTTCAACACTGTCAATTCCTACATGCAGCAATCATTTTTAAATTGAGTCTGAATTTAATTACTAAGATGTTATTAGTTGTGTGATGTGCCAGTTCAAAAGAAATTAAAATCGATCAGAGATGTGTGCCAGGGAAATTCTCACTTGGTTTTGGCAAGAAGAAGCGGGACTTATTCCCATTTTCTGTAGACAAAAACTGTCTGTGGGTGGCATACTCTCTCATCTCCATCAGTCACAACGACACTAACCTACCATGGGTGCCTGTGAACTCATGCATGCAGAAGGGGGCAGATAGCGGTTTCCTCTGACTGTTACGCTGCCCTGTGATGCAGCAAGAGCTACAGTTCGAAAAAATATGTAGTTGGCTGGCTTTACGTGTCCAGGAGGAAGCACGTGTTATCCTTCACCCTCTCAGCTTGGTATTTAGTCATATGATAGGGGAGAGCTGGCCAGTGGGTGGGAATTGGCCAAAACTAAATTAGGGAGAAAATCAGGGAAAGATCCACAAAAAAGTTTTTGAAAGTGTTTAAACTCAGAGATACCTTGGAAAACACTGTTTACCAAGGTACACTATATGGCCAAAGGTATGTGGACACCTGACCATCACACCCACATGTGATCCTTCCCTAAACTGCTGGCACAAAGTTGGAAGCACAACTTTGTCTAGGATGTCTTTGCACGGTGTAACATTACAATTTCCCTTCACTGGAATTAAGAGGTCCAAACATGTTCCAGCATGGCAATACCCCTGTGCAGAAAGCGAGCTTCATGAAGATATTGTTTGCCAAGGCTGATGCAGAAGAACTCAAGTGGCCTGTACAGAGCTCTGACTTCAACCACACTAAACACGATTGTGTTGGATGAACTGGAATGCCTACTGCGTGCCAGCCCTCCTCGGCTGACATCTGTGCCCGGCCTCAATAATGCTTTTGTGGCTGAATGGCCAAATCCCCACAGCCACATTGCAGAATCTAGTGAAAAGCCTTCCCCAAAGAATGGCAGTTGCTATAACAGCAAAGGGGGACTAAATCTGGAAACGGGATGTTCAAAAAGCAAATATGGGCGTGATGGTCAGGTGTCCACAAAGTTTTGGCAATGAGTTTGAGTTTAAAAAATTCTGATTAAAAAATTTCCGGCTCCCTTTTTCTTAAAAATGCAACTGTTGAGCCATATGTAGCTTTAACGGAGGGGTTGGGGTCAGTTTGATGGAAGAGAAAGGGTTATTCAACATTTTCACTGCTACTGTAGCAGGTAGGAGAGCTCTAAATATTACAAATTGCTCCTTTTCCTTTTTCACATTGATTTGCTAAATAATACTTGACAATGTTTTTTCATACCTGTGTGTTCTGGGAGTTTAACATAATTGAAATATATTAGAGGGCGGCACGGGTGGTGCAGTTGGTAGCCTTTGCCACCTTACAGCTCCAGGTTTTCTGGTTTCATCCTGAGCTCAAGTTATTGTCTGTGTGGAGTTTCGCATGTTCTCCCAGTGTCTAGGTGGGTTTCCATTTGGTTGTTCAGTTTCCTCCCACCTTCCAATAACATGCCATACTATATTGCTGCTTGGTGTGAATGTGTGTGCATGGAGCCCTGCAATGGACCGGAGTCCCACCCAGGATGTATTGGCACCTCACACATAGTGTTCCCAGGACATGCTCCAGATCCACCATGACCTTGACCAGGAAAGTGCTTACTGAAGATGAACAAATGGAGTGTTTTAAATTAGCCAGAACTGAGAAATCAATTTTTTTTTTGGCCTAGCCCTTGGGACAGAGTCATGTTGTGAAGTTTTATACCCAAGTAAAGCAGTTCTTCAACATCTGCTGCCACATAACCAAATCCTAAACTACAACAGTGACTGAAATCCACTGTAATGTGAGATTCTTCATTTCTGTTGACTTTATAATGAACTGGGAGTCAGAGCTGAAGCACAAATACTCACCACTGTGTTATGAAGTGCACAAATTTCTCACTGAACTGACCGACTGGAAACACAGGGGGATCCTGAAACATAGGATACAGACGACTGCTTTAACAAGAAAACAACACAACAAAAGGATTAAAGTATGAAGCTGTTGTAATTCAGATACATGGTCGTTGTGCATTACAACTCCTTCTGACATTTTGTCATTTGGCCACATAGAAAACATAAAAGGATAGAAATAAAAGAGAAAAATAGATAAAAACCTTGAAGCAAGGCAGATGGAAAACATATGTAGGCTTTTTCCCTCAAAAATCCCCCCAAAAAAACCCCACACAGTCAATAATATACATGTGCAAGTTTCCTTGATGAAGATGTTTTGCCTTTGGTGAAAAGAGTCAGGACGTATTGATTTATCTGCAGCACCTGAACCCCTCTTTTGTTGAGTGAAATACAATGCAGAACGATGTACAGCCGTGATTACACCCTGAACAAACACAGAGACCCTGAACAGTAAGATAGAGGTACATGAACAGAGTAAAAGCATAGAGAGAGAGAGAGAGAGAGAGAGAGAGAGAGAGAGGGGGGGGGGAAGAAAGAAAGAGAGGGAGAGAGAGAATGGATGGAAAGCACAGACAAAGTAGTAGACAGAGATTCAAAAAAGAGCAAGAGTCTGACATTTTCTTAATTCAATTCATTTCTTTTCATACATTGGTCCCAATTTTGAGCTCATCTGTGATTACTAGTGTTCAAATAGTGAGTTTCAGCAAATCTCCATTTTTTTTCACCACAAATTTCTGGAGAACTTCTGAAGTTCTAACTTCTAACTAATTTGTAACACTTTTTTTTTTATAGCACTGGTGTGGATCGGAAGATCATTGTACAACTATTTTACTGTGTGTATGACAATAAACTCTTGAATCTCTGAAGGTCCTGTCCAGCTAGAATCCCTGACACGGCAAGCATAAACAAGCACCCTTTTTTTTTTTTAACTGGACATCCTACCTGCATCTGTCCATGGTTATGAAAATTGCGGCCATTCTCTCTCATAAACAGCTGTATGCAAAATTAAAATGCACATAGAATGCCTGAATTTTAAGGTATATAATAAAGTGGTTCATTAATTATAATATGGTTCAGTTTGCTTGTGTCTTTAACAAACATGAAAGGTTATGATAATTTGCAGGAGAGTAAAGAATAAAAAAAAAAAAAGTAACTTCAAGGGGAGAGAAAAAGAGAGGCTGGTGAGGGAACGTGTTTATAACTGTTACACTGTAAGTGATTACAGGAACTAACTTGTTCTGTGGATGTTTCATTAAAAAAAAAAAAGTGCCGTTCTTTAAACAATAAACAAATTAATCGCTGGCAAACTGTTGTGGTGTAAGATAAATGAAATACTTCCAGACATGCTGTTATTGGAAAATAATCAGGTTCAGGGCGGTAACAGTAACGTCAGGCTGCATCACATGACCCCATCATTGATTATTGTCCTATAACAGCACACAAAGTGTTTTATTCCTAATACAGGATTTCAATATGATTAAAAGCAATGCCTGAGAATACATGCTGCTTAATCACATTAACAATATGGTGATATGCTTGCAATATATTTAAACAGTCTGGAAAACCCATGAAGTGTCATGGTTAAAATACCGACATATTGTCCAAAAACTATGCTTTTATATCATGACAATGCCACAAATATTAAAACAACCACAGCAAACCTTACTGTGAATCTCCCAGAGTTCCTACTGCTTACAAAACATATCAAAAATGTGCTTTATTAGAGTGTTTATTTACTGTTGATTTGTTCGGTGGTATCAGTAATGGAAAGGCCAATATTGTGATGATGATTAACAAATGACATCGTGTAGCCCAACAACAGACTAATGAATGGTAATTTGAGTAAGAAGAGAGGTAAAAAGGGGAGTAGAAAGAAGTATATTGGTATAAATGTGAAAATGATATGTCATTACTTAGTTAGTAAAATTAAATAATAACTTCCAGAACTGTGCGATAAATCCTATTTTAAATTATTATCTCAATTTCTTGCTTCGTCAATTAATTAAACCTAATCAACTGCTATATCAAATAGCCTAACATAACATACTAGTGCTTATTCAACTAAATCTAGCAGTATCTAGCAATAAATTTTAACTGTCTAACAGGCTGCATGCTGTGTTTATTAAATCACATTAAAATATATTAAATGGAAGTAAAATCAAATTATTATTATTATTATTATTATTATTATTATTATTATTAATACAAACAATAATAACAAATCAATCAATCAATCAATCAATAAATCTTGTCTGACAGTTTGCATACATTGGTGGCATGTTTATTAAAAGAAATTAAAATAAAATAATAAATTTAAAATGTTTATTTGTTTGTCTTATATTCAGCATCAATATGACTAAGGAGCAGTCTTACGAAATAAAGGTCTGAAGTATTAAAACAAAGCATGTCGGTTTAAAATGGTACAAAAAATATAATAAATGTGGCAAATAATCATGATGTCAATATTGAGCAAAATAATCACAATTATTACTTTATCCATTATCCTGCAGCCCAACCGACTGCAATCTCATTACACAGAAAGACGCACAAAATAATGCAGAAGTCATCCAATCAAATCACAGAAAAGTGGATTGATCCTATTGGCTATTAAAAAGCCCTTTGGGCTGCTTTCCTCCTCCTGTAATTTTACTTGCTCTCTTTATGCCCTGTGCTCCAGGTAGGTTGCAGGATTATGATGCATGCACCTATTTAAATTAACAAAGCAATGAGAGCTGAGGATGTGTCACCGCTCGAGTGAGCTGCAGCCTAGTGGAGCAGCCATACATCATTACACAGCCTGGGCCTACAGCCTGAAGGCACACACACACACACACACACACACACCTGCTAGCGAATATGCACTGATATAGTAGAAAACACACATCTGCACTTCACGAGGGCGCTTTGATGTGGCTGTAGTAAGATGAAGAAGATGATGATGATGAAAGCGCTGGTGTATTATGCAGCTCACTGCCATTATCCGGCACCACACACGGCCGGAGACCCGGAGCCTCGCTTTCTCCACAATACCAGCGGTAAATATACATGTAATTGCCTGGCAGCAATTATCAGGCAAAATTAGATCAGTAATTACAGCGGTGAATTTAAGCAGGAGTCTTATTAGGGACATCAGCTCCTTCTCAACACACGGGCAGAGCGCATCAATAAAAGACAAGCTGCCCTGCAGATGGCCAAACGAGCCGCTGGGCACGAGTGCAGGCTGTACGCTTCAGCCCGGCACGTACAACGCGATGAACAGAGCAACAACGGAGAGCAGGACCATGAGACAGACAAACTGATGGAGAGAGAGAGAGAGAGAGAGAGAGAGAGAGAGAGAGAAAGAGGACAAAGGGAGCTCTTGTGTGTATTACCTCATTTAGCTGTTTATTCACCCCTCACCTGAGCCCCATGAGACCTTGCAACCGATTATTAATGCCTCTCCATGGCAACCACACACACACACACACACACACACACATATTCATGATGCACTTCATACACAGTCCAGGTACACACACAATGCTCGGATTTAGCACAAATTTGATGACTGATGCTAACTGCCTGCTCCTAATTCAAGGTTGAAGATAATTGTCAAAGTAAATCATGGAATATTTTGTTATACATCATGAACGTTTCTTTTCTCTCATTCTGTTCACTCGCTCTTCATCTGCCCTCTATACATCTCCCCTTTTCTGTTCTTAAAAGCATTTTCTAAACTTCATCTGCTGTAGTGCTTTTTCAATTACCACAGACAAACAATGAATTAATTTTGCCGTAATGAAAAGAGAAAAAAAGAAAACGTGTAAAACCCAGCTACGCAAAACCCGCTTATAATGGAAGCCTAAAGACAGCAGTTGGGTTAATAAACATTTACGCAGAACACATTTTTATATACAATGCGTTCATAAACTCAGCAGTCATTTAAAGGCTTATATAAGTTAACCTATAAATCTGTCATTTTTCATAATTTCAGAGAATTTTCAAAGTCAAAAATTTGTGAGCGTGTGTTAACAATGGAAATTAAACAAATAACTGACTCTTTGAACCTCTTTGTCTCTAATGTCCGTATCATCTTAAAGGAAAACACAAATGACTTCCATGTTACTCTTAATAATTAATGTGTGATCTGCACTGGCGACCAAGATTTATTTTGCACTGATTTTTTTTTTTTTAGTTTAAACCTCTTTCATTAACATGTTCGTCTATTTTACTTTGGTTAACAGTTTCATACATTACCCACAATGCCGTTCAACTCCCCACTGACAGTGGTGCCAGTTTGACTTAGCTCTCGCTTAATCTCTACATAAAAAGAGTGATTCAGCGGCGCTTTAGTCCTTTAATCTGTCCAGCTTTCATGCTAATACCGCCATCAGTACCATTGCATTTGTCATCTTGTAGATACTTCTGATGATCTTGTGGTAACTGGTTGAGCCGAGGCCCTGCCGTAGGGCAGTGCAACTACATCCAATAGCTGCAGTGCATTCTGGAACTTTGAGTTCAAGGTTTGCTGTCTCCATTACTTCTACACTGGATTTGATATGACTTCACTGGAAAACGGTGTGTGACTTAAGAAGTTCTCGCTCTCTTGTTTTTAAGAGCAAACAGCAAATTCTCAACATTACCATTTTTCTCTTTTCTCATGTTAAATGCCATCGTAACTGTGCTAGCAAATATCCCACTGTGACATCAGAGTTATAAACAACTGCCATCTTCATGCAGGAATAACGTAAATATTTCAACCAACAAATTAGCAACAGAATGGCTAAAACACATCATAAATACTTCATTGAAATGTATTTAATGTGATTCAGGGTGGAGCTTTCCTTTAAGACCTTTATTGTCCTAGGCTTGCAGGAATTCATGTAATATAGTTGCATATTTTAAATGTTTATTGAGGCCTTCCATGCTTTTCTCAGCCCAGGGAAATGTGCTCAAACTCTTGGCTGTGCTAATTGTACACACAGTGGATAGAGGTTAGGTTGAAAGACGCTGGAGTATTCCTTTAAGCCAGTCAGGCGCTCTCTCTTTCTCTGGACTGGATTATTCTTATAAAGTAGGTCCCACAATGTCCCTTCCAACCCTGTGTGTCTCATTCAAACACCCTCACTCACACTGGGAGAAATGGGTAATTTAGTGGCTGCTGTGTGCGTGCGTGTGTGCGTGTGTGTGTGTGTGCGCGCGTATGTCTGTCTGTTAACGCCTTGGTCAGCTGAAAGTAGGTGGTAGCAGCAGAGGCAGTGTTCCCTGGCCTCAGGGCGCTGAAGGGAAGGGCATGGCAGAAAATAGTTTGAGTGATGCCTCTGCCGTTTGAGTAATGAACAGTTCAGCTGGGTCAACCCATTACACCAAGCGCCGTTTAATTATTAATTACGCTCAATCTATAAGAGAAAGGACAAGTTCAGTATGTTTAATGTGTGTTTATGCTCCTTTTACTCTCCCCTCCCTCCTACCATTCTGCTATTAGCACGTGTCAGCGAGCTGCTCATGCAGAAAGGAGAGGTCTCTCTCTCTCTCTCTCTCTCTCTTCCTTTCTCTCTCACACACACACACTTATTTGCAATTAACAAAATTACTTATTAATCACTCAAACAGATGAGGAAAGCACATTTAAATGTTACAGTTTCCAGTATTGATATTACGTTCACCTTCTGCTAGAGCTCGAAGGGAAATCTGATGACTGCTCAATGTGTGGGCGTGACAATACCACTAAGACCATTTGCAGTAATGAGAAAATCGGAAATAGTGACGTTTACAATATGCACACCGATACTGATGCCCCAAAAACATCCTCTCTTGCATCCATCATATATCAATATATCAAAATCTTCATAAGGCCCTCATTCACATACATTTAAATTCTGATGAAACAATAGTTACCTCTTCAGAGTGACCAAAGATATAAGGCGATGTTCCATTGATTTGCTCACCTCTCTAGATGTTTTTTTGCTGCCCCATTTAGCTCCAGAGTTATTATTGCACCTAGTGGTCAAAAATGGGAACTGCAACAAGAACTATTAGAGGCCTATGATCATTCATTTTGAGTTAAACAAACAAACAAACAAACAAACAAACAAAAACTTCCATTTCTTTTTTTTTTTTTTCCCTGACTTTACCCTGATCAATTATTTGGTGCTCATTTGAACTTTTATGGACTTTTGCGGACGTCACTACATACAAAACAGCTGTGCCATGCACACACTTGGTAATTTACGCGTGATTGGCATTCATCGCCATACACGTGTAAGTACGAAGAAAATCAGCTTCCAATACTTTTCTGATCTGGCAGAAAGTTTTAGAGTGGCTTGGTTTGTGCAAAAACATTTACACACAACTTGTATTGTACGATATATTGCAGAGACTGACAGGGTTATAATGGACTGGATAATGTTCATAAGTCTGAAATGAGTGCACTAGAGTGTCCTTGTGAATGAGTCTCACTTTTTCTTTTTTCGGGCTAGTTTCATGTCTTTTATGTGTTCTTTTTTTAAGAGCCTGGCTAGAGAAGGGAAACACACCTGCGGTATCAATACTGCTGAACAAAGGTTTGTCTAAAACCACTGCTGCTGCTTGACTGCATGCTGGATGACTGTGTGCTATTGATTCTCACCTGCCTATTATGTGGTTACTCTGACCCACCAAAATCTATGGTCACAAGATGATGCAACACGATATGTGGGACACAGTCGGCTATGCCTTTGCAAAAGTGTTCAAAAAAGATTTTTAGAGCGATCCCATAGAACAATCAGCTTTTGATTGATCCTTAACGATTTTTATTAGTGCCACAAAGAAAGGTTATCATTTTGTGGAAAATGATCTGACGTTGCTCAAAAGAACTTTTTCTCGCCAATTTCTTATGTAAATTGACACAATTCTGAGCCACAAAGGAAGTAAAGAATGGTTACGCTTTGGTTTTATCCATACAGCTAGCTTAGTGTTTTCATGTTATAGGGGAATTCTATTTTATTTGGATAGCACTTTTAACATTAGACATTTGTCCCAAAGCAGCTTTACAGAAATCTGAGCCTCGATCTAGATACCTAATAAGAAAGCCCGAGGCGACAGTGGCAAGGAAATCCTCCTTGAGAGGAACCAGACTATAAAACCCATCCTTCAATCTAGAAGAAGAGCTTTTGTCATCACAGTAAACAGTCATATAGTCAAAAAAACAAACAAAAACAAAACGAAAGTAAGAAACGTATTGAAAATATGTAGGAAATAGGAGTCAATCAATGTTGCAGTTTTTGGTAGGCGTCACCAAATGGCAGAAAACCTGGCCATAGTTCAGCGACTCTAGTTTTCCAAACACAAACAAGCTCAGCTTCTGTAGCAGACCCTCCGCTGTCACTTATCCAAACACATGCATTTATGTAAATTATTTAGCTAAAGGCAGCTCATTGGATAAGAGACTAGCTACAGGGTTAGATACATTAGATCAGAAAGATAAGGGTTTTCACAGACTTTTATAGAGTTTTCATTTTATTTACCCTCTCTGGGTAATGTTTAAAGACAACTGGATAGAGAAGTATGCATTTATTCTCTGCTTCAAGTTCAAAACTGATGCTTCTCATCTGTTCAGGGTCTGTGGTGCTAGTCTAAAGCAGTAACGTGAAGCACCACTATGAATCAAAACAAACACTTTGAATTGCTATATGGATAGCTATAAAGTAATCAGTAATGGATAAGAATTAAAAGGTAACTGTTGTCACCATTCACTGTTAGCTGCAAGGAAAACAAAGACTTTTATGTAACTGGACTTGTTCCCTGCACTTACAAGCGGACACCATGATAGTTTGATATTGTGTTAGGACAGCTATCACACCAGGAATTTTTGTATTGGTCCAGCCCTAGTTTAGAGTTTATTTTAGTGATCTGTAAATCTCAGTCAAAGCTGGTAGGAATAAATGAAGGACATTATAAGCGTGAGTCCCTCTCACTCCATTCTATTCATGCTTATGTACCTCATATTAAATGCCTTTGATTCATATCAATTTATTCATTTACATTTACTCATCCTGTGTTACATTTTTATTATTTGCTTGTGGTTGCTTAGTTTGACTCACTCAGCTGAGTGAAATATAGAGCAGAGTGTGTGTCCAGTGCAGAGTTTATATATGCACCTCGTCCCTCACCTCAGCTAGCACAGAGAGGAATGGGTGAGGAAGTGTGTCAAGGTCTCGGGTGGGTGTATTTTAGTGACTAGCGCAGGTCAAGGTTAATGCAACACCACCCAGCCTCTGTGCTCTGAAGCCTGGTCATGCTACATTACCCCAGCAAAGTGAGCGTATGTGAGGGCGTGCGTGCGTGTGTGTGTGAGCAAGTCATGGTTTAAAATAGGAGAGGGGGACAGATCAAGCAAAAGAGACACAGAAACAGAAAAAGTGTGTGAAAAAAATGACAAAGAAACAGTCCAAAGTTTAAACCAGCCCCATCACTTTCCTAAGTACAGCTTAAAGGCTAACCGGGGGTCAGGCAACCCATCCCAGCGTCCTAAGCTTCTCCAGCCTCTGGCTTTAGCTAAAGCACCTTGCTTCATTAGGAAACAAAACAGCAGCTTTCTGCCCCATTAGCCACGGCTTTAGGAGCTCGGGCACATCAGACACGGACTCACCTCATCAACGATGCACTGCAATAACTGGAGAGGCTGTGGAGGAGGAGGAGACGAGGAGATTAGAGCACAAGCAATCTCTTTACAGTGAGCAGGAAATGAAATCAGTAATGCAGCAAAACAGGTAGCGATTCAGATTAATCAAATGCACTCAGACACAGAAAAAGTCATTGGATCCAAAACGCTCTATTATTTCTAATGGCCTCTCATCGGAATGCGGCGCTGTTAAGTGCCGGCGTATTGTTTTATTGTATTAACTTTAGAGGCAAGCGGCCAAGCGATGCGACTATCAAAAGAAGTAAAGAAGGGCTTGCTTTCATTTCTGAAAAGAAAAAAAAAAACCTCATCAAATACTTACCATTAAGGAACCTTGGTTTTTCTGAATCTGCAGAAAGAGAAACAAAGAGAGAGAAGATTAAAAATAAAAGCTAGAGACAGCATGAAGGAGGCAAGGCGATGTGTAATTAGCATGTTATAATCACAAACGTCGCAGTAGGACCCGTTTATGATCACTAGGGGAAAAGCGAGGAAAAGCCCGGTGGCCACGAACGGGCACATCGTGTTAACGGCATTTGCATAATGAAAATACACAAAGTGCTAATAGCCTGATCTTCATTTAGCGCGGCCCGGCTCCACAGCACGAGTCGATCCTCTCGCTGCCTCCAGGTTGAACAGAGACGCTGGGTCGGAAAAGTGGATGCATGACGTGCATCTTAAACAGGAGAGGTGTTTTGGGCATAACTGTCACACATACTTGCGACGGATCATCTGTCAGATGAGATGAAACAAAGATGTCTTGAAAACGATCATGTCTATTCTCTTTATAACTGCTTGCTTACTGTACTACAGTCAGTATGATAACGTTACTATACAACATGCAGCATCCCAGCAGTATACTAGCATTACAACACAATCACACAGACTATAATAGGTTTGCCAGTAACTAATTCAAATTCAAGTTGCTACAGAGCCTTTGAGTCTTCTCTCTAACTGCATAATCTGCTTACAGTACAGAGGATGAGGCAGTGAGATGATGGGCTTTTGTCTGATCAGGGTGATTGAGCACCAGCTGCCTGCATCATTCTCACGCATTCAGCAGTTGAGCTGAAGCTGCACTGTCATTCATTGTCGCAGGAGGCAGCCGCTCTCCTGATCCGCTCAGGCCTCATCGTCCTGCCATCATCGCACTGCTGAAACGAACGGCTCCTGGTGTAGTTCTGCAGGTGTACACTCTTTCAATTACACAATGCTCTGCACTTTTTAAATACTCCAAGAGTCAGCATACAGGCACCGATAACTTAATGCCATCAAGCCAGAGGTAAAATCTGGTACTAAATCCAACTATTTAAATATTAGGCTCATTATTTAAATGTGTACAATAATTTAATTTTTATTTGGTTATATTAGTAAGCTTTTATATCATGACCACTCACAATAACACATCAGAATTCAAATGAAAACTACAGAATTGAAGTTGTTATTAAATTCAAGTTATTTATGCTGTTACTTTTGGCTTAGTTAGGTATGGATTAAACCCATCAAATTCAGCTGACCAGTTTAACAGGCTAATATAATAATTATAATAATTGAATATAAAAATGTAATATAATAATAGTGGGATGCGATTTTCATCACTGTGAAAATTCCCACGCCCCATGGCTGTACTTCACAAACACCTCACCCCTCACCCCTGGACCCCAATATGATTTTCATGGTTTCATGTTTTTCTTTTTTTTTTTTCCCCACTATGGTAAGCCATTTTTCTTGGCCTGTTCCAAAAAATCTGATCAAGAAAATATCATTTGTAGTTAATCAACATTCTTTTTAAAACTATATCCAACATTTTGTCTTAATCTGCATTTCAGTGGGTTCATTTTCTAAGAGATGATTATAATGATACATTTCTAATGATAATTTATGATGATAAGATTACACAAGGCAGAGATGCGATGAAGTCGAGCAACTTAGCTTTAACCAAATTGAAACCAGTGTGAGCTGAGGACAGTGAGACTGAGGATGCTTTGTTTTTCACTTATGTAAAACATTCATTCATTCACTCATCTTCAGTAAGCACTTTATGCTGCTCAGGGTCAGGGTGCAGGGCATCGTGCACAGAGACATCCACACCTAGGGGCAATCTAGCATAGCCAATCCACCTACCAGCAGGTTTTGGGCAAGTGGGAAGAAACCGTAGAACCCAGAAGAAAAAAAAAAAATGCAGACACGTGAAGCATTCCTATAAAATTCTTACAAAACGATTCGTTGAAATGGAGTTCACACTGGGAACTTCATTGAGATGTAGTGCGCTGTAATATCCAGATTATGTACTATAACCGGCGAGAAAAAAAAAAAATCAGCGGTCGCAGTGTGCTCTATGGAGCGGAAAGTACAGAGCCATCAGAGGGCACTAGCAATTTTATGAATAGCCAATATTACACAGTAATTTGTCATTTCCATAAAATGTAGAACATTTGAAGGTTGATTTGATGTTGCCACAAAATTCAGGTACCAGATAGACATGTAGATGATGTATAGGTGCAGAATGGACTGCCTATTGCACAAGTTGAAATTGAAGTGTGTCTTCCTTGAGTCCTAGCATTTCAGTAAGAAAAACTGTGGCCTTGTTCACACTTTTGGAAATGAGGACAAGAGAAGAAGAAAAAGGAGGAGAGACCACAGGATTCCCTTCCACTTTCCCACAGAGGATTTGCTTCCACTTTCGAAGATTCACCAGGTAAATGTTATCCACGTTTAGTCTGACAGCTATTTTAAACTATGTGAAACTATTTAACCTTTTAATTCTGTGAAATGAAAGTTGACTTTTATAGGTAAGAACTGCAAAACTGAAATTATTTCACATCCATGACAGAACAGTAACGTGGAAAGCAAATGTTCAACATGATTTTGACCACTTAAATAAAACCACTTAAACATTTCCTATTAATTCAAGCTGCAAATCAAAGCTGGAGCAAAAAGCAATTTCATACAGTATGTTTGGATGAATATGAAAAGAAAAAAAAAAAACAGATCCAAAACAGAAACAGCCGGAGAACACAAAAGGCAACAACAAATCAATCAGAGGAAAAAGCGCCGGCGGCTGTATACACATGCCAGCGAGTCTGCAGTCTTCAAAGATTCTCCGAGCGAGCCATCGAGAGACGCCATTAACTCCTGACAAAGAATGCAAATTAATCTCAACATGGGGTGAGACGGAATTAAAGAGTCTTTTATAATCAATGACAAGACAGGATAACGTGCACACATTTGCAGGAATACAGACGCACACATGCAACACAAACGGTTCACACCAAGTTAGGGTTTTGAGTTTACAGTCTGAACTCTCGTGTCCTTTTAGAGAATCCCAGCAGGCAAAGGAGCATTACATGGGTGACTGTTTGCATACGTGTGTGTGTGTGTGTGTGAGTGTGAGTGAGAGAGAGAGAGAGAGAGGGAGAGAGAGAGTGTGAACACACAGATGCATGGCTTGCTGTAAATGACAGGCCAAGCCTGAGGTAGTATGTGTGTGTGTGTGTGTGTGTGTGTGTGTGTGTGTGTGTGTGTGTGTGCGCGCACACTGGGCTCTGTGTGTGCCTGTGATGCCTGTAGGTGAAGAGTCTGCAGCACCATATGGAGCTGTGAAAATTAACATCAAGAGCAAAAACGCAGAGGCAGCAGGAGGTCCTGTCTTTCCCTTCACTCACTCACTCTCTCCTCCTCTCTCTTTCCATTCTTGACCCTTTTCTTCTCACCAAATGAAATTTAGAGATGTAAAGAGAGAATTGGGTGGGGGGGGGGGGGGGGGGGGGGGGGGGGGGGGGGGGAGGCAATGAGAGAGAAAGAGAAAGAAAGAAAAGGATATTAGAGGAAGAGGGTGAGTAATAAATTAATGGGGTGTAAAAACACGACGAGCTTCAGTGTAGTGCCCGTGGCACTGTTTGCCAAGAACGGAAAAGTTCCTACAGATTTAAATCACCATTTCTCTAATCAAACTGTGGATGACGCTGCCCAATGACTGAGCAATGCACTACAATTCTGCTGACATGACACAGAGGTCTGAAGACACAAACACACACACACAAACACACACACAAATCTGCTTAAGATGAATCTGGCCCTTAAAAAATCCACTTTTCCTTGTCTTTTAATATTCTCACTACATCAGGATTTTTAATTTAAAAAAAAAAAAAAAAAAAAAAAAAAAAAAAAAAAAAAAAAAAAAAAAAAAAAAAAAAAAAAAAAAAAAAAGAAAAAAAAAAAACCAGTTACTGGATCTATAACTGCATTAATTTAGCTAGATCTAAAATACCAGCCTGGGTCAGAGGAAAGTAGGTGAAATGTGGCTGATGGTATAAAGAGATTATTATTGTGTGTTTGTGTGTGCATGAACTATTTTATGTAATAGCACTTGTCATATTAACATGACAATAGACCCTGATAGAGAGCAGTGAAAAACACTTACAAATGTGATGTGCCTCAGGCACTAAGCGTGGGCAACACACACTTTCTCTCTCACACACATGTTCGAAAAAGGCCTAAATGCGGACATACTCTCCTTACTGACTAAACAAAAGCACCATCTCCTTAAATTTGCTCCTACTCATGTGTATGGCTGATGGACGTACTCTGCCTACATAAATAAACACATGTACTTTAATACTCAAGGTCTTGGCACTAGATGTAGCCGCTGAGTGTTTCTTCCTGTTTTCCATGAGCTGCCCTGAGTGGCTGCTCTGGTTTAATATGCTAATTAACCCAACAGGCATGCTGGGAGTAATTTATTGAGCATTAGTCAACATTTTCCTCATTAAAGAGCCCCTACACACTTTTGGTGTGCTTCACAAAGGCTTTAGTGTGTGTGACTACACACTTTCATATAAAGTACACAGACTATCCTACAACCCTGTAAAGCCTTTATCTACTATTGAGTAATAATATCAAACATTCAGCAATTCCCCAACTATGGTTCTGATTGATAGTTAAATAGATAGGTCACTTACATATATATATATATATATATATATATATATATATATATATAAAAATAAACGTATATATACTTATTTCTTCCATCTGTGACCAAACTATGGCGTTCCTCTCTCTCCTGTCACTCAGAGAACCCCTAGCCAATCACAGACATCTTTTAAGCCATCCGACTACAGTCACTGAAAAGATGTAGAGGACTTGTGTTAAGTCCTCACTTCTCCAGATCGGTAGCTGTCGCACAATATATCAGAGTGCAACCTTAAGTGGAAATTGGCTAGGATGATATTGGAAGGATACGAACATAAAACTGATTTGGTGACATAGAAAAAAATTACACTCTAAAGTTGACGATGTGTATCCTAAATAAGGAAAAATCCTGATTATAATCCAGGGTCATGGTTTTAACTGCAGGTTAACAGAGAGGAAAACTATTGCTTGCGATTGGTGTGATATAAGAAATCACTGGCTCATCAGGACTGGAACAGGACAGGACAGGAAACTGGATCTTGGCTAAAAAGAAGGTTATTCAGCCCAAGGCCGTAACCAGGATCAAAATTTTAATTACATTGCAGATATATGTGAAAAACAGGACATTTTACAATATGTTACAGGCTTTTCTAAAATTTGCTTTCCTATTTCTAAAATCAAAGCAGTAAATAATAAAGGAGCACATACTATCAGAGATCCTTTGCAAGAATATACTATTCATTGTTCAAGCTTTACCTTCATAGAATGTATACTTTTATTATAGAGTTATTAAGGGAAAAGTGTTTCAAAAAAGGAGGCACGTCACGTCACAAAGTGTGTCTGGGCCAAATTTAAAATGGCCGCCATTTCATAACGAGTGAGAGTTGACTCAAAAAAATTTGAGTGTTTTTGTTCTCACAAGAGATGGTGAAAAAACAAACAAACAAACAACGAAATCTGGTTTCACCCCACGGTTGATTTGACGTGGAATCACCCCCTTGCATATTTTGCGAACTGATTTCATATTAAAAGAACAATAGAGTAGAGATCTTATTAATAAATCATCAATTTTATCCAGTTATTGAAAAACGATAGAACTAGGATGTACATTTGTTAAGATATCATATTTGTTATTTATATTATATTAACACATTTAAAATGAACATGCTATTGTAGGAAATTACATTATGTACAGTAATTGTTAAGAATGTGTGCATGTGCAACTTTTCTAGTGTCTGCGTTTTAACTAAAACAGATGAGTTGCAGCTTTACATCCCCAGGCGCCTGGTGGTTACCGTAAAAGCCAGTATATATGCACCACTGGAAAAAACGCAGTCTGGAAATCACTGTCATCGTACTGAGTCACAGGCAGGATTTATCTATGTATAGACATACAGTATTACAGATTATTGCATGTGTCTGTAAGGAAAAACACAGAGCATGAAGAAACTCACCTGGGGATAGGGGAAATGGCCAAGAGCCAGCTGTAAAAGGTAAAAAACAAAAAACAA
Organism: Pangasius djambal; assembly: GCA_022985145.1. Classification (NCBI taxonomy): domain Eukaryota; kingdom Metazoa; phylum Chordata; class Actinopteri; order Siluriformes; family Pangasiidae; genus Pangasius; species Pangasius djambal. Next base: position 7,282,175 of record CM040999.1, read on the forward strand.
ACAAACAAAAAAAAACAATGAGGCAATTAATGCAAATCAAATTGAGCAGATAGTGACCACAGATGCATAAACAGACACACTTACACTTACTGTCTACCAGAAATCCCTGATAAAAAGTCTGTTCAAAACTTACTTACCTCAAATAATACCCAAAATGATGTTTAAATCCCTTTGCTCCCCAATCCACTTATCTCAAACAGCAAGCGAAGTGTACAGCAACTTGTACACTTTACCCTACAGCTTGTGCTTCTTCAACAATACTGTTTAAAAGGCTTAATGTGCCACTGACTGAGAGACTGAGACATCCACTGGATTAAGAAAAAAAAAGGTTTCAGGACAAACTGGAGTGCAACACGCCTAAACACTCAGAGTGGCGGGCTTTATTTTATTCCTTCCCAAACACCGAATGCCGGAAAAACAGCAAAATAGACAGAGACATGGAAAAGGAAGGGAGAAATAGGTGAAAGTCTGGTTAAATAAATAACCGGTAACATGTGGTGATGCTTCAAAAGTCTACATGAAGCATTTTGTCTTAATCAAATAGGACTTAACAGTTTAATCAGATTATTTTCACACTTCATCTCTGACCTGAATTAGCATAAGAACTTGCTGGCTCCAGGTGCAAGATTAATATGATTAAACAGTGAAGTTCACTGGCTAATTCTTCCTGACTGTGAGGCATGAAGTAGCACAACTGACCTCAGCGACCAGGGCATCATCAACAAAAAGCCCAGTCAATAAATTTGACAAATGTCTTTTTTCCCTACTCCAAATCAATAACTGTTATAATTGTTAAGATATTCAACAGTATTGACAAATACAGGAAGCCTATTTGTCACAACCACTGAGAGTTGCTGACAAAAACAAATTAAAAATCAATAGAGCTGATGTAAACTACTAGCACGGCAAATTTACTACAGGAATTTATACGGTAGCCTGTTCGTTTGAAGGAATGCACTCTGACATACATGTATGCCATTTTACAGTCTCAAATAAATTCAGAAAATCATGAAAACAACTGCTCAAGCGATTGCAAAGCGAAGCGCAGAAACAGAGGTATATAGAACACGTTGCACTAATTATGTGCCGAGTGATCGATACAGTTTTAAATACACAGCTTTCCTCAAATGGTATCTCAAAATCTACTGCACACATGCGCACACACACACTCTCACACACATACTATAGATCCATTTTTCTGTTTTGAATTTTAAATAGTTATGCACATCTGCAATCAATGGGTGTGTGGGGGCTCCAGTAGTGTTAAAGGTAGAAAAGAAAGACAGAAGGAGACAATGCGTGAAAAGAGAAACTGTGTGCATGTGTGTGTGTGTGTGTGTGTGTGTGTGTGTGTGTGTGTGTGTGTGTGTGTGTGTGTGTGCATAGGTCTTTACTGCAGTCAGTGGGAGATTCTGAGTGTGATCCATGCATAGCTTTAGGCCAACATCTGTTTGGACAGGCTGCCTGCAGGGACTATTAATATCTCTTAGCTAACACACACACACACACACACACACACACACACACACACACACACACCACCCAAACACACTAAAGTTCATAGCCGCAATGAATTGTAACACATGCTCTCTCACACACACACACACACACACACACACACACACACACACACACACACACACACACACAAAACAATCTTGAGCTTAACCATGCTGACACACACACACACCACAGATGTTTCTATTGTGTAAACTGCCTCAAGTGTGTGTTTGGTGCTTGTATTAAAAGCTTCATGCTTTGAATAGGGATGAGAAAAATAATCAAATTGTAAATATGTCATGCTTCTCACTTTAAAAAGGGTCTGCAGCCATGCAATGCTGTGTCAGGAATAACACCAGATGGATCGGGCTGTTATAGGAAAATAATCCACGCTGGGGTGGTGTGATAAATCCTGATGTGCAGCAGAGGATTGCTGGATTATTTTTGCATAAAAAAGCACGGACCAGACTGTGTTATTCCACTTAGACCACAGCAATTTGCCAACAATGCCAATTTTTAATTCACTAATAAATGACACATCATGCTCTGTAGCAGCCTATAGTTACATGTAATGTTGTGGAATGTTTGGAAAAAGTCCATTCCTGGCATCACTTATGTTATAGCAGCTATAAACAGTCATTCTTTTACCAGCCTCTCCTTTTATCTCTCTTGTTACAGAGAAAATGGAAAGTGTAAACACCTCTGTCCTGAAGACTCTGAAGTCAGAAAACTTACTGACTGTTACAAAGTGCTGACACCTGAGACTCCTTCCATAAATGTTAAATAAACATGCCCTTCATCATATCAAACATTTTTTTTTTCTTTGCTAAATAACACACTTTAAAAAATATCTGTTTATGATTAGGCTTAGATTGCGTGGAGTGTCTGCCATACAAGAACAAACTGTTACTATAGAAATGATAATGCATTCGAACAAGCGCATTAAAACAAACCTTTTCGTTTAATGTTACAGCCAGGACTACTGTCAGAGCCGCGCTGTCACAGAAAATTAACCCACACCACCGGATTCGAGAAAATCAAAACACTTATAGGCTTAAAACATTACCAATAAATATTTTAACTGAAAAATAAACGGTATGAACTAGAGCCATCAAATTTCTTTAAAAGTTGCACTGTATTTTTATTCATATAAAAATATAATCTTAAGCAAGGAAATTTATGTAGAGGGAATATCATAATTTTTATTTGATTTTATTTATCAACTGACAACGATTTTTCTTACTCATATTTAGTCACACTTTATATCATTTGATTACCTGGGATCCAACTAAATATTTGCCATCTTAACTTCATTCATGAATAATTTGCAATTTGCATTAAAATGGATAGTACTATATTTTCAAAGAAGCAAGGGGTCACACTTGAAAAATCATAATACAGGCTGTAAAAATCAAAATTCAAGACACGCTGTGAATCAAATTCTGAGATCAGCAGAGAGCATGATCTGTGCTGTGAACTACATATAGTGCACAAAAAAAAGAGAAGGCTTTACCTCCATGAAAGAGATTCCTAAACTCCATACATCTGAATGAATTCCATACTGTTCCCCTGATATTCGCTCTGGCTGCAAAACACACACACATGCACATAATATATTAGAACAAAATGTAATTTAATTTGATGGGCATTTTGTGTGTGGGGGAATATTAGGTACTCTTAGCTCATATCTATTCTGATTGGTTGTTTTATCAGGTACACTAAACATATAGATGACTGTAATGCATCTGTTGCCATGTACTGTGTCACCACTGTATGGAGTATGGTCTACTGCTCAGGTTCTTGTGGAGGTCCAGGACAAATCGTGCACAGTAGGGGTGTAAAACAGTGACAGTATCTGTATCTAAATCTGTTTAGTGCTCCAGATGTCCATATCTGTATTTGTATTTAAACCAGAAGTGGGCATGGCCTAGACCAGAAGGCTTCTTGTTTGGGTTTTTTTTTAATTTTATTTATTTATTTATTTTTTTTAAATAATTGGCACTGACAGTTCCTTAACCTCAGCTACATCACTCGAGTTCATAATTGGTTGGATTAGTAGCCTAATTTAACTGGATGGACTAGTAACTTAATTTAACTGGCTGGATTTAAAACAACATGACCTGGACCAGGCAGTTACTAAGGATGAATGAATGAACAGTGTAAACACACGATGTACTAATGAAGCTGGTCTTTGTTTGCCTCTCGAGCTTTATATCTGATTGCTCACTTGTGCAATTCCCTCTTAGGAGAGAATGTACACTGAAGGTGTATATCCATTGGACGTTGTATGATGAGCGAGCAATTTATATAAAATTCCTTGTAGTTCTGCAATACAGAGCTCTCGGTGGCCTTTTACACTCTAATATGCCATATTGACCTAATTACAGATAGAACAGCTGCAACCTGCATAGACCCCATTACTGAACACTGTGTGCCAGACCTCGGGGAGAACAACTGAAAGAGGACATGATATCATTTAATTTACAAATCATATCCCCTATTCCACACACGCACCCTGCTGGGTTGCAAATAAAGAGCAGAGGGAGAATGATGTGTGTGGCTAGCATCAGTGTTTAACATCAGTGACCCTTGTGAAAGCTGGGAACCACTGAAACCGTTTTAAATAAAAGTTTATATATGAGGTGACTTAGCATCACTGACATTACTGCAACTCAATTACAGTGTCTAAATTTGCAAAGTTCAATGCAGCTATGAGAATACAGAGATTCTGCAAATGTGACAGGTTTAAAGGACGGCTCTTTGTAGACTATGAATGCTTGAACTGCCCATTTCATCTCTCAAGGTCCTCATTTCAAGTCCAGTGTGGGTAAAACTTGCTGATTTGAGATTATATCTACGGGAATCATTTAAGGCTGACTCTACTGAATGGCTTGCTTACAAGGTTATACTTGTAAGCATGAAAGAAGACTCAATTCTTCATTGTGAGCCCACTTACCGCCATATATGCGTTGGTTCCGACGTAGGTTTTAGCAATAGAGTTTACCAGCTGCAGAGAAGAGCAGAAACACAACAAGTTTTTACAAAGATGATATAACTCAGCCAAAAACTCAGGCCCATGGTTTTTCTTATAATGGAATATTAAAGACAAGAGGTAACAACTGGAAGCTGATCTAGAACCCACTCTATGGAGAAAAGTCATGGCTTCACGATATTGTGTGTGTGTAGATAAAATAGAGAGCAAACATGATGAGTATTTCACCATTGCCTGGTATCTGTGTGTGTGTGTGTGTGTGTGTGTGTGTGTGTGTGTGTGTGTGTGTGTGTGTGTGTGTGCACGTGTGTGTGTGTGAACGTGTGTGTGTGTGAGAGTATGTGATGGAGAAGGAAGCCTAACATTGTTTTATGTACGATTATAGGAAGAGAAGTGCACGTGTATGCGTGCACACACGCACGCGCACACGCACACGCACACGTATGCACACCAACACCTCAACTGTAGGTCAGGCGCACGCTGTATGAATACTAATTAAAGGTGGAGTGTGTGGGTTTAATTGTTGTGTGTGTGTATAAGAGATGGGGGAAAAGATGCGGTTATTGTTACCACACACACACACACACACACTCACACTAAATTTAAAAGCACCCTGGTCAGTGTGGTAATTAGAGAGCTGAAAGACACATGAGTGATGAAGATGGGGTTAGAGAGTGAAGAGACTGATCCCCAGTGGGAACACAGGACTGACAGGCAACAATGAAAGAAGAGAATGAAGAGATCACGCCTGATAGGACAATGCATATCTGATTGGAACATGCCTGCAAATAGGCTTTCGCTTTCACACTCTCACTCTCTCACACATACACACGCACTCGCACATGCACAAAGACACGTTACAAACAACAGGACGTACTTGCGTGCTGACTCCAAAGTCACACAGTTTTACTTGGCCCCTTGTGTTCACGAGCATGTTGGAAGGCTTCACATCTGCACAGAAGCCAGACCCTGTCCTTTACTCACTTTACTTTACTTTTTAAAAAAAAATAATGAACCACAGAGACAGTTTTTAGTCAATCTGGTCATTTGAAATGTCTAGTAGTAAGGTGACTGGCCTAGGGATGTGCATAGATATTCGAATACCCGGTAATCCTCTGAAATCACTACTAAGTTACTCATTATGCATAACGTCCATACAAAAATCAGTGAAAAAATATGAAAAAGAAAAGCCTCATCTGGAAATAATTTGATGCAGAGAGCAGCGCTTTCACGGTTTGCACTGGGACTGCGGGCGTTCTTATACTCTCATGTGGGCCGGAGCGGGCTGCCAGATATAAAGCTCACGGGACGAAGAGGTAATACGTTTTCCAATAATGTGCAGTATAATTCCATTACAAGTCTTAAACTGCAACAGGGTATCTCAGGTTTGCCAATTAAACCCATTTTACACCAGAAGCAACAACTTAACTGATCCAAAATGCTTTCTACACCAGTCACTGCTTTCACATTTATTTTTGTTACTAGCTTAATAAATATACCATGCAAATAGCTGTACTGACAGATTAATATAAACCTGCATTGCCAATGTGATCACAAAGTTTATTAATCCTCCTACACTCCGCGGCAGCTAGAAATTTTAGGAAGTTTGACTTGTAACCAATGTCGGAGCCCGCACCGCAGCAGCAGGGCTACAGGCTGAAATATTGTGCTGCCATTCAGTAAAGATGACATCATTTAGAAAGCTTTTGCTCAGCATTTAATAGTTCTTTTCATTACGTCTCTATATTGCATCTGTCAGATACAAACAAATGCGCCATCATCAAAAGGAAAGTTTAATTGCAGTTGAAAAATGTTGCGACTTTAAATATGCTTCAACTCTTTAAAGATATCAGAATAGTAAAATATTAAAATTTGAGAAGACTCTCAAAACCACAATCCCAGCTGCGTTGATCAACTACTACTAGACAACACAAGCGATCTACGGATGATTAGTAGAGCTGAAGCTCTTTTGCTTACCTCGATGCAAAATCTTCAGGCTCCACAAATACGTCAGTCCTTTCACCACCTAGACGAGCATTTAGATCCACAATAACAGTATATTTTTTAAACTTTATAAAACATGTTTCCTTTTAGATTGATCAAAGTGTGAAAATAATTTTCAGAAGCAGCAGAAACTGAAAATCTCATTGGAAAATCAGAGTGAACATATGACAGGCAGGTTATTGTGTCACAAGACTTAACAGCCTATCAAGTTCCTTTATGCAAATTCAAGCCATGAAACTATTAATAATGATTACACCAGTTTACCAAGAAAAGAGGCTGAGGAGCATACAGAGTTAGGGAGTGGCCAGGCATTCCAGAAAGCATAATAATAATAATAATAATAATAATAATAATAAATAAGAGACTCACTGCCACAGCAATCCGGCCCAGGACATGCTCTGGAATCCTCCTGTAAACATCCAGAGACCCACCTACATACAGAAACATATATACATTTAAAACAAGGCCAACAGCAACAATATACCCTAAAGCAACAATATACACAATCGAAGAGCTGCATCTCGTCAATGTGCACACACTAACAAACGATTAAATAAAACTTACCATCCATAAACTCAGTGCATATAGATATTCGGTTCTCCACAAAGAAAGCACTGTAGAACTTTATGATGTATGGTGAGTCGCACTGTAAACCAAATAAATAATGAATCAAACAAGATGAAACCCTAACGAATAGACAATGAATTGTACAAAGCTTACATCACAGAGAGAAATATATACAGTCCCCTTTGAAATGGCAATGCTAATCCTTTTGCTTTTGCTTCATTTCTTGATATTTACATCTAGATGTGTTCAACGACTTAGAACATGGCATCTTTTGCTTGAACTCACCCATTTTTCAAGTGATCAAAAATATTTTGGAATATACTGGAGCATGTGACTGACAAGTGGTTCTTGTTGCCCAGGTGGACCCTGTTAGATTCATTGTTTATACAGTTAATAGCTCTGAATGGTTTGAGCCATGGGTTTAACCTGTGAAGACTGCATTTTTTGCATAAACCAACATGAAGACCAGAGAGATGTCTATGGGAAAATCGATCAGAGCCACAATGCATAAGCATTGGGCATAGCCAATACAACAATTTGGAATGTCCTGAAAAAGAAAGAAACTACTGGTGTACTACCAACCAGAAGACTTCAAGGGCAGAAATAGAGAGGTCATACCACAAGATTCAAGCCACTCATCAGCAGTAAGAATCAGAAAGCCAGATGGGAATTCAAAAAGAATAAAGACTAACCTTTACCAAAGTGATGGAAAAACCAAAGCGTGGAGAACGAAAGGATCTGCTCATGATTCAAAACATACAAGCTCATCAGTCAAGCATGGTGGAGGTAGTGTCATGGCTTGGGCTCGCATGGTTGCTTCAGGAACGAGCTCACTAATATTTACTGATAACGTAACTCATGATGGTAGCAGTAGAATGAATTCAGAAGTCTACAGGAACATTCTGTCTGCCAATTTACAGAGAAATGCATCCTATCTAATTGGGAGGAACTTCATCATGCAGTAAGACAATGACCCAAAACACACTGCCAACACAACAAAGGACTTCATCGGGGAAAAAAAGTGGAAGGTTTTAGACTGGCCAAGTCAATCACCAGATGTTAACACAATTTAACATGCATTTCACCTCCTGAAGAGAAGAAACCCCTCAAAACGAACAAAACTGAAAGAAGCTGCAATACAAGCCTGGAAAAGCATCACAACTGAAGAATGGAACAGTTGGTGTTGTCAGAGGATCACCAGCCTGATGCAGTTATTGCAAGCAAATATTAAGTGTTATTTACTTTAAGACTATATCTCATCCTATACTTTTGCTCACCTAAAAATTGGGTGGTCTGCCACCAAAGGTGCCATGTTCTAAGATGAAAACACATCTAGATGAAAATATCAGGAAACGAAAGCTGAAATTCATATTCTATCATCTCATATTCATCTTTTCATCTCAAAGCAAAATGTCTTCAGTGTATAGCAAAAACAAAAGAATTGGTCTTGCCATTCCAATACTTTTAGAGGGGTCTGTGTGTGTGTGTGTGTGTGTGTGTGTGTGTGTGTGTGTGTGTGTGTGTGTGTGTGTGTGTGTGTGTATATAATAGAGAAAAAAACGGGTTTGACCTTGTAAAGGATCTCCAGCTCAGACATGATCTGTTTCTGCAGTTCCACTGTGATATCAAGAGGAATGACCTACAATACACATAATCGGCTTCTTTAAAATAAGACTCTTTTCTTTTATACACACATAAGCAGAATAGGCTAATGCAAATACTCTTAGCAGTCTGAAATAAATACACAATCCTCAATATTCAGCTGTTGTGTGACAACAGAGTGCTGTCTGGAAAAACCGTGAACACAGACAGTCTGGAAATAAAATGTGAAATGCCACAGCTGAATAGTCTGTAGTTTAACACCAATACTGAAGTGTATCTATTGGTTGCTATCTCTCCCACTCTATCACTTTCTCGCTCCCTCTTCCTTGGCTCAACAGAGTGGAAAAACACATGTAATGTAGCCTCAGATTAGCTAAAATGCTTCTTTAGTTAAGGTTAGATCAGCATCCTCCCATTGAAATAATTGATTACAGGTAAGGCAGTAAGGCTGATGCCGTGCCGTTACCCCTCAGTGGAGAGAGATCGTTTACGGCAGCTAGGTGTGCCCGCTTCACCAGCGCACAGCACAGCAGAGAACTGGGCCATGCCGGCCAAAGATCAGAGTACACACCGAAAGAGGAGAGATGGAACATAGCAGGAAGACAGGAGATAAGGGGGGGGGGGACAGACAGAAATACAGAGACACAGACAGACAAAAGAGACAGACAGAGAGAGTGGGAGACAAAGAGAGAGAAGATAAACAGAGACAGAGAGACACAGGTAGAGAGAGAGAGAGAGAGACATAGAGACACATAAAAAGAGGGACAGACAGAAAGACAGGGAGAGAGAGGCAGACAGACACAGAGAGACAGAGAAAGACAGACAGATAGAGAGACAGACAGAGAGAAGGAGAAAGAGAGGGACAGACAAAAAGTCAGACAGACAGACAGACAAGAGAGACAGGGAAACAGACACAGAGAGACACGCACAGAGAGTGGGAGACCGACAGAAAGACAGACAGACAACAGAAAGACAAACACAGAGAGACAGAGAAAAAGGAAGACAGACAGACAGACAAACAGACAGACAGTAAGACAGAGGGACAGACACACAGAGACAAAGAGAAAGACAGACAGCTAGAGAGAGAGAGAGAGAGAGAGAGAGAGAGAACAAGCACACGAGAGAGAGACACAGAAACACACAATGACACAGACAGATAGGCAGAGAAACAGACAGAGGCAGAGACAGAAAGAGAGACAGAGTGGAAAGTGCAGAAAGTGAGAAAGTAAAGAAGGTGTGAGACAGTCAGGGTCACAGGGCCTTCAGTAAGCTTAACTTAAGCTGTCGAGTGATGGACTGCTACATTTACTCCTCCTGCCCTCCAATTAGTATGCCACTATTAACACCAGGTTAACAGTCATTTATCACTATCTGCCATGGATAACAATAAACACACACACACACACACACACACACACATTCATACATACATACACACACACACAGGGCAAATTAAACACCCACTCTTGAACCATTTCTCCCTCCTTGTTACAAGAGCCCATACACACCTTTAGGATAAAGTGTAGATGCCTCCTCTTACCTTCACTGCTAGAACTCTCTTCCCCAGGAGATGGTACGCTCTGTTAGAAAGGAATAGATAATTCATCAATACAGTCGCATATAGTAAGTGCACATAGATAAATTAGTCAATCCTGTATACAGAAAATTTTCATATATTTTTTTTATTTACTGCTAATGCTATTTATTATTTTTGAATGCCTACATGTATAAAATAATCTAGGTGAAACTGTCAAGAACTCAAGAACTTCTAACATGTTTACGTGTACTCGGATAATAATCTGATAACTCGAAAGTGTCAGTCAATAATACACAATAATACACACTTCTAGTTTATAAGCCAGATTAATAACAGAGCGACTACTTCATTATGCTGCATGATCACATTATTCTGAGCACCAAAAAAGGAGAGAGCTTGGCTTAGCATGACAAAAATTTACATAAGTACGGTGACACTATGCAAGAACGAGCTGGATTGTGAAGGAATACGAAGTTGTGATCAACAGGCGTGTGTTAGAGAAAGAGAACAAAGACAGATGTATAGACAGATGTGCTTATGTGTGCTGGTGAAAGTAAAGAACACAAAGTAACAGACTGTGTGTACATATTCTGTCCATCATCTCTTCTTTCCTCTCTGATGCAGTTAGCACATGCTTGCATACATACGTATGCGATTATGTGAGTGATTAATGTGGAAAAGATGGCTGATCTAGGTTCTGCCCCAGACACCTCGTAAATGCCACAGCCCTTTAATTAATGACACTTCTATGTGACGGGCCGGCTAACGTGCCTCATTTAGACCAGGGACATTCAATCCAGCTTGACCCGTCAGCGCCGAGCGGGTAGACGTTACCTTGAAAGACTCCACCACATCTTCAGGTGTGCACTCATGAACTTGTTTATTGGGGACACGTGCCATCTGAATGTTATGACAGAGCCAATTCCAGGAAATTACAATCAGCTATATCCAAATGCAGACAAGCCAAGTCCCAACTGATGTCTGAAACCATCATGCAGAAAAAGTATTCTTTATAATTTGTAATCTATAATTGTGTAAAGCATCTTGACATACTTTCCCTTCTAGGTGCAATTAAATGTAGTTTAATGAAGGTACTGCTGCTTAAATTTGGCAAGAGTTAACCAATATGGGAAGTATTCCAGGAGTGAAGGAAATACACTGAATTAGTAAATAGGAAGTGACGTGGCTAGAATTGTTTATGCATATTAGAGCTGAAATATAGTCACGTCCTAATTCCAAACGACATAACACAAGAGGAAGTCACATCACAGCTTACCAATGTACATAATTATTCTTTAATAGTTAACATATAACAAGATTTTGCTTGCCTGCTCTAGATCTAGTCTCTGCCCTTGACCTTTGTCAGCCACCGAATAGGATGAATGATTGAAGGCTGACAGGTCCGAGGTCAGGGTAATGTAACCGTAGCGACAGTTGGGAACTGCTCCTGACCGCCGTAAACGTGTCTCTATACCATGTGTTATTTAAACTTCAGAGCCTGCTGTAATGAAAGCTCCGTCATGTACTATTCATGGGCCTCTCAATGGCAACCATCCGAACACACACACAGGTTTGTGTTACAGAATGCACCAGACCATACACTCTCTCCATCTCTGACTCCCTCGCTCACCTGAGCTGACCCATGGCCAGGTGTTGACCTCAGCCAGAGAGAGAGAGAGAGAGAGAGAGAGAGAGAGAGAGAGAGAGAGAGAGAGAGGTGGGGGAGATGGCACAGAGTAGAAGGAGGGACAGAGGGCATGAAGATGAGGTAAGAATGAGGTCATAGTCTCAATTTTTCAATACACAGACAGATCACATAACACTGACTGGTTTGTTATTCATGGTAACAAATAGTTGATTGGAAATTCCATCCATCCATCCATCCATCCATCCATTTTCTGTACCGCTTATCCTACACAGGGACACGGGGAACCTGGAGCCTATCCCAGGGGACTTGGGGAACAAGGCAGGGGACACCTCGGACGGGGGTGCCAACCCATTGCAGTGTGTGAGTGTGTGTGTGCACAATCGCACACACACTCACACACCACGGACAATTTAGAGATGCCACTCAGCCTACAACGCACGTCTTTGTACTGGGGGAGGAAACCGGAGAATCTGGAGGGAAACCCCCCAAAGCACAGGGAGAACATGGAAACGCACACAGGGCGGAGGCGAGGAATGAACGTCCCAGAGGTGCGAGGCAAACGTGCTAACCACTAAGCCACTGTGCCTCCCAGATGATTGGAAATGTTATATCTACCCTCCTTTCCTGCGTTACATAAATGCCCCAAATGTCATTTTTCCTTAAACTTGGCATAATTCTTCACATTTTTTCTATATCTCTTCTCTCTCTCAGAATATGACAGTTTTTGGCATGACAGAGATTGATTCAACTGATGATTCATTTGTTTTTAATTTGATTCAGAAGCAATTCTTTTTAAATTAAGAATCATTTCAATACATCAAACAGTGATTCAACAGAGGGATTAACATTTCCAAATATCATAATGCATTAAAAGCATTTCTAAAACATAATTTAGGTTTTTTAGGGCATATTTGTGCATTACTAATGCCATGCCTGTAATGTACTGATACTGAAGTATGTATAAGGTATTTAACATTTTTATTTTGTTTAAAAAAAAAAAAAATTCACAATTTATTTTTAGTATTTAAAATTGGTTTCTGACCAATGCAACCATTTTCGATTTATATTATTGCTTTATATAATTAAGAAAATGTTATAATAACACATACAATAATATAATGCTATAAACCTAACCACACCTCAGCCTTACAATCTTTTGATTTTGCTTTTCCAGGAAAAAGATGTATAAAAAAAACAAAAGAATAATTTCTACTGAGGACTACCAAAACGCCCCATATCATTTTATTATAACTATAAAACACCATACACACACTTGCACATTTCCACTGCACACAGTCCTGGCTGTAATGACTCATTTGAAACGACCTACAAACAACAGACTAATGAACAAATGAGGACTCCTAAAAGGTCTTTAATGCACATTTTTAGTGCATGGTTCAGTTTAGTCAGGAATGGCTTCTCTTTTTTTTTTTTAACCACGAGAGTCCACAGGATTCAGAACACTTAGGCTTTACAGTCCTATAAAGTGGAGCTCACAACAAGCTGAGATCACAGCACAGTCTGGACCACGGCAATAAACCACAGGGTGCGTATTGATCTATTACTGGATCAACACCGCAGAACAATAACCCTGTACTGCCATCTAATCGTCAGTGGCCACTGCTCATAAACAGGATCTGGGGTTTAAAGGCCAAGGCCGAGATCATGGCCCATTCACACATCATTGCTGGGTTGCCAGGTACTCAGGGCTATTCAGCAGCGGCTATTTGAGTGACTTTCAGGCTGGTCAACTCTCACACTGAGGCTGGCTAGGACATATGATAAAATGCAAAGTAAGGTAGTTCACGGCCGTTTTCCAAATGTAGTTTCAAACACCCTGGAGGCGAAGCCGGATTGTCTTATTTTTGTAAACGTGTGGGTGTAAGCAAAAGGCATGCTCTGACACATAATAACAGTACACCTGGAAGCACAGCAGGTTAGGTGAACACATTTATTTTTTTAAGGAAAGCAATTTAAGCTAATACCCCAGGCACTGTAGTGTAGCGTAGTGTGATGGTTACAGAAGTGTTTATTTTACATAGCGCAGACAGAGTGTGTATGTGTGTAGTAAAGGTGACCAAGGACAGCGGTGTAGATAGATGGCTACATGGCCTTGTTATTCCCATGACACAAACTGAATTACATTATGTCAAATTTCAGTCAGCAGATGAAACACAAACCAAACATATTTACATTTGCCCTCAAACAGCCAAAACACAACCTGTGAGAGTATTCGCATTGATGAGCATGTAAATACAACTGATATGAACAGATGCCTAAGTGTAAAACAACCCACGGTTAATCTTTACATACCGAAAACAAAACCGGTTCATAAGAAACTCCTGTCCTGGAGCTGATGTTGGCTCAGCACGCTAATCAGAAGGTCCACATTAAAACAGGTCAAAAAATACCAGCTCTCTCATGTTAATAACGTATATAATTGTATTTTTTAAAAAAAGAAAAAAAAAAAAACAGTGTTCTGTATTTTCTGGCATGGGGACAATAATGGGGTGGACGGATTTTCTGCGTAGCTCAGGTTGCAGCATCGGCTTTTCTTCAAATAAATAAATATGAATCCAGCTGGAACATTTTCCACCATCTTTCTGATCTAGTGCCATGTCGTTATATAATCCCTCACCAGGCCCTGACTTTAAATACCACAATTTAAAGAATATACAGCCAAATTTCTAATATCGATTGACTTGAAACAAACCATTTTCCCCATCGTACTACATAGCACCCATCTTATTTTATACACTCGAATATTACAGAGTCTACATTAATTATTTTCATTTTATTCCAATCAAACGAGTGCATGATGAATGGTCATATCTATATTATCTACACCATTCATCATAAAGAACCTAAATTAGTTCAGGTTCTCAATCTCAAAGTATTTCAGCTGATAGCAGATAGCAGTGAATAGGTGTCCTGCCGTGTTATCTGCTTGGTAGCAATAGATCATTCAGGTAATAGAAACCGGCTTCACAGGAGTCAAACTGAATCAATTTCATTCCTTAGCGCCAAAAATCGATATTACCCGCATTTGGCAACCTTCACTTTATAAAATAAATAATCATCCCAGCCCTAGCTGCCTGTCACAGGCTTTGAGCAGGCTGAGTGGACACTGGACTATTGAGTGAGGGTAGGGAAGATGAGAAACCATAACTAAGCAAGATACAGTACATGTCCTTTTGCTTCAGTTGCAATGTGTTCATAGTGGCTTCATTCAACAGTAACGAAATGGAATGGCAAGTAAAGAAATAAGTGCATTATGAGACCAATTAATATTCAAGGTAAAAAAAAAGAGGTGAAGAGCACTCACTTGTATACGGTTCCCCCATTTCCATGGCCAAGCTGCTCCTGGTACTGGATGTCTTGTTCATTTATCTTAAAGATTAAAAAAAGAGAGAGAGAAGGAATGAAAGATAGATACAGAAAGGAGAAAGGACACACAGCCATAAAATAGAAAGATGTCACTAGGGAACAGAAATATTTGGGGGAGGAAAAATGCTACCGCAGGCCATAAACAACGGGTTCGGCTCTTGGGTCATTTCAAGAGGAACAGCAGAGCGGGAGCAGGATCAATAACGACATTTGCTGTCCAATTTAGAAAAGGACAAGTTTGGGGGTGGGAGAGATGGCAACTCTAACGACCATTTGTTTACCTGTGCTGTCTCGCTTAACTCTGACAAAGGCTGTCAAAACATGTATAAAACAGTTTGGCCCCCTGCTGACACTGGTGGGCTACAGGGAGAAGTTTGTCCTCTACTAGCAAGATACACAGACTGACCTCCTTCCACTCCAACACACACACAAAACGTGAACCATCTCCTTGAACCAGCACAGATTTCTGGAATATATCGGAACATGGCAAAGTTGTGGCTGTGTACCTATAAAGAATATAAAATAATTTAAGTCTGTGTTAAGAATGTGAATGCTAACCATTCACACAAGTAACGAACCAAGGTCTGGTCAATGTCTGGTTAGTAGTACACCAGTGGTTCCTTTCTTTTTCAGGACACTCCAAATTGTTGTATTGGCTATGCCCAATGCTTGTGCAATGGCTCTGATCGATTTTCCCTCTTTTCTCAGCTTTGCAGCTAGATATCTCTCTGGTCTTCATGTTGGTTTATCCTTTTTTTAACAGCAAATGCAGTCTTTACAGGTGAAACCCAAGGCTTAAACCATTCAGAGAAATTCATAGCTATTAAATGTTTAAACAATTCTCCTAACAGGGCAGCCCTGCACAACAAGAAACACCTGTCGGTCGCATATTCCAATATTTTTGATAACTTGAAAATGGGTGGGTTCAAACAAAAGGTGCCATGTTGTCAAACACATCTAGATGTAAATATCAGGAAATGAAAGCTGAAAATCTGATCTATCATCTCATATTCAGGGAGGGGACTGTATGTATATGAATGCATACATCCCATTAAGTGACGTCTGAGCTGATTGTCTGATCAGGCTGACAGCATGTCAATAACCACTGATAGTGTGAAACAAGTATTTTCCCCACACAGCTGAGGCCAAACTAAGTTAATGCCTTACTGTCAAGCCTCATTTTAACTGGGAAATATGGCACTGACTCCAGTGAAGGTGCATTGATTAGGGGTGTGTGTGTGTGTGTGTGTGCGCGTGGCATCAGAGGCCACAGCTCCCCTGCTTGTGCTTGTTACAGGTGTCACATGGGGCCTGATTCACTTAATTGTCTATCTGACACTGGCATCTCCACACTGACATTGCCGTGCAGCTGGCGAGAGGAGAAGCTCAGACCAGTGGAATATAGATAATACAGATAACGGTCAGTCAAGATAAAGCTCTCAAATGGGCCATGGAGAAAAGAGACGTGAACTGCTTTTCAATAGGCAATCAATAAGAATCAATCGACACACACATCCACAGCGGTCAGTAGCACACATCAAGTCATGTCACGTGCCAAGTACTCTAACAGATTGAGCACTGCCATTCCTGAAGAATATCACAAAATATTTTGTTAACAAACAGTTTACGGAGAGTTTAAGATATGCTTGCACCTCGGATTATCCATAGGTCCTTAGTTATCCTGAAGATTTCAGTGCTACTTAAAAATGTTATATAATATTTTATAATATAAAAATACTTAAAATAACTCACAGATATCAAAAATTGTCTACTTATTTTTTTCTACAGAAATAAAAAAAGTACTATATAATTAGTACTGTCAAAATTTGTTTAAAAAAGGTTTACTTAATAAACTTAATATTTAATACTGCACTGAATAAGCTATTTCACACAGCAGATGTTTACATATAGTCCAAAAGACAATAATAACTGAATTTACACAATTTTTTTTTTTTTTTTTAAACATGCGCTTGATTCTTAATACTGTGTATTGTTACCTGGATGATCAAAGGCTGCTTTTATGTTTTGTGATAGTTTTTTATGAGTCCCTTGTTTGTCCCGAGCAGTTAAACTGCCCACTGTTCTTCGGAAAAATCCTCCAGGTCCTGCGCATTCTTTGCTTTTCCAGCATTTTCTGCATATTCGACCCCCTTACAGCAGTGGCTATATGATGCTGAGATCCATCTTTTAACACCGAGGACAACTGAGGGACTCGTACACAACTATTACAAAAGGTGAAAACATTCACTGATGCTCAAGAAGGCAAAACACTACAGGGGGATGTAAACTTTTGAACAGGATGATTGGTGTAAATTGTTATTATTTTGTCTTCTGGGAAACATGTAAATATCTTTGGTAGCTTCTGAAAGGCAAAACTAAATGAAAAAATAAGATCTTTATTCAAAGTAATAACAATATAGACCAACCATCCTGCTCAAAAGTTTACATCCCCCTTAATGTAGTGTGTTGTCTTCTTGAGCACGAGTAAATGTTTTCACCTTTGTAATAGTTGTGTTCCTCAATTGTCCTCATCCAGGTACAAACACACAGTATTAAGAATCAGGCATATGTAAACTTTTGAACTGGTTCATTTGCGTAAATTCAGTTATTATACTGTCTTGTGGACTATATGTAAACATTTGTTATGTGAAACAGCTTATTCAGGGCAGTACTAAATAAAAAAAAAAAAAATTTTTTTTTTTTTTTTTTTTTTTAATTATCGACATTTTGCAGATTCTGCAAGGTGTATTATTTTTTTTGACCCCAACTGTATATAGTGAAGTAGCAGACTGGAGGAAAAACTGTACTGCAGATACGTAAGGCTTTCAGGAAAATCTATCAACCGATGTTTATCAAAACAATATATTGATAACATATAGAGAGAGTATAGGATTTCAGTACCTGGCCATTGGTCAGTATCTTTTTCAGCTCTGCAGAGGATTTCTTTAAACTGTGAAGCAGAAACAATATGTAAGAACGTTGTTTTCACTTTCGATTCAATAATTTCTATATAAGACAGAGTACACCTAGTAAAGAGGAAGTTTAATGAAGAGCTCCCACTCACGCCCTAAAATAATTTTAAGTCGATTATGCTAAATCTGTGTGGAGAAGCCAGACCCCAGGTGTATATTAATCTAGATCAATGCTCTTCTTTATCAGTATAGTGTTCCCTGCTCCATCTCACCTGAGTCATCTTGTAAGGAGGCTGATAACTGGCTGCTTAATTAAGTCAGGTGCACTGGAGTGGGAAAACACACCAGCTTTCTTAGACTCGGAGTGAATAAAGCATGTCTAGATGTGGTCAGAATAGCCAAAATAAAGGACCACATGGCCCTGAGGTAGTTAATGAGAGCTCATTTGTACAAGTGGTGGCTGGATCACTAGTTTTTATTTGTACCCAGGTTCAATTTAAACCTGGCCAAATGCTTCTCCAGAATGCACAGGCTGTCTTTAAGGTCCGTAGCTCTTCATTGCTCCAACAAGAGGAATGGTAAAATGAAAGGAAGGAAATAGGTAACATAAAGATAACATAAATTTGGCATGTAGATGGTACGTGCAGTTTCCACCCCCCCCACCCCACACACACACACACACACACACCGACTCACCTGTTGTTGGACAGAGACTCGGCAGGAGAGGATCCTCGACTGCTGGATGAGCCATGGCGTGTGTTCACCTAAAAGAAGACAAAGACCATCAACATCCTCGGTTAATCATGATGAAATTCAACAACAAACCCACAGGTCACTGGGGCAAAGAAAATTAAAGAGAGGAAAAGAAAGAGACAGTGGCGCAAAATTAAAGATGTCTTCTGAAAGAGAATAATTACAAACCAACATGACGTCCTTTATTTGTCATTCAAAAGGAAGCTTAACAGGGCTACTTGTTCTTAGATCTACATCTCACCAAATGGGACCAATAAAAAAAAAAAAAAAGAGAGAAAAAAAAATAACTAGCCTAATTGAGGTCTTTAGGTCATTGCGGCTAGCCCAGCAAAGCAGTGATTGGGTTGTTAATTAGTATCACTTAAATGTACACAGCTTCCAACACGGTTTAAAGTCAATTAACTTTAGATTAAAACAAAGGACAAAAAAAAAAGATTACAAAGATTTAGTACAAAAAAAAAACATTTACAACATAAACAACGTGGTACATTTGGTTGACACAAAATTATACATCATATAAATATATGAAAGCAGCACATTCGTGACTAATTACTGAATGACGAAGAATGGAATAAGAGAGGAAACCCAACATTTCGAAATCTCTTGGAGGGCAAAAGAAGAGATGAAAATGTAAAATAAGAGACACAAAGCACAAATGTCTTGACTTCAATTGACATTTCAATAAGTGGTACGCAGCAGGACGTGACGTTTCAGAAACAATCATGGATATGCCTACCTTGAGGCCGTGGATGTTCCGGTTCCCAGGAGTCTTGCCGGCTGCAAAAGGTAATTGGTCTGGATTGTAAAGCACATCAGGGCCAGAGAAAGAGACGTAATAAAGGAATATTTGAAATACTTTAGAAAGAAAATGGGACTGAGGGAAAAGTTAAAATAATTAAAGAGGAA
Organism: Pangasius djambal; assembly: GCA_022985145.1. Lineage (NCBI taxonomy): Eukaryota > Metazoa > Chordata > Actinopteri > Siluriformes > Pangasiidae > Pangasius > Pangasius djambal. The sequence continues at coordinate 7,301,983 of CM040999.1, forward strand.
TTCCACTGATTTTTCTGAGTTGCTACATTATTCGCTCATTGAGAAAAGTCATTCAGATTGTTTAGATGAAATAGGCACCACTTTAGGAGAAACTTACAAAGAAATGTGCACAATGGGGGAAATAGGAACAAGGGATTGGAAACGTTTAAAGCCTCTGAAAGCTACCTCCCAAAGTTATTACACGAATGATTACAAACACATTGCCTAAAGCCTTGGAGACTTTTTAGGCTAATTTTATGTTAAGGGTTTGCATAAACTATAAACTGGCGTTTCGCTGTTGCTGCGATTCATGCTGCCAAACTCAGTCTCCAGGGCTGGACAAATCAGTGGCCAGGTCACCTGGGACAAACAGATTTTTTTTGTCTGGACTATTAGCTTTTAGTAGTTTTATTACTATTTTTTACTCATCTTTACCCAATGGATTAATTAGCATGCACAAATGAGAGATGATCGTTTCATAACCAGGAACATGAGGTGAAACAAAATAAAGTGTAGTGTAAAATCATCATCTAGCTCTGTAGTCACCTCACAGTTCTACATACACAGAGAAAATAAAGATGCTAGCCAGAATTATATTTTTACGTATAATGCGAGGACAGAACACCACATAAGCAAAACGCTCGCCAATAACTTATAACTGGTAACAACAAGATGTACCAGTATCAGCAGAGGGAAAGGACTATGGCTACACAGTCATCCCCTAGCTTGCCATAAATTATGCCATTACTTTGTACCACTATCACTTGTTAGCCTAGTCACTGGGGGTTTAGCACATTTACTTGTCTGAGTGCTAGCTAATGAATTTAGCATTTGTCCGCTGATGAAATCGCAAAACCATGATGAACATTTGTGTTATTACTATATAACCTGTAACTAAGAGAAATACATGGAAGGTGGAAACAAACATTTTAGTGTTATCAACATTACATATAAAAAAAACAAAACAAAACAGAAGAGACATGTAGCCAAACAAACTCACTATCTCTGGAATTCCCTTTTAAAGACATGATTGCAAGAGACATGTGGAAAGGTTTTAAACAAACACCTGGAAGCCTGGAAAACTAGAAACCATGATTTCACCCAAAAGCCAAGAATCAAGTATTAGATTAGTCTCTGAAAGCTGCAAGTTACCCACACTATGGGTATGAAAGATTTGAAAAGACCAGATAAGCTTTGGGCAGCCTCTTTCAGGTTTAACTGGAATTCCATGGGAATGGCACAGACACACACACACACACACACACACACACACACACACTTCACTAACCTCGAGGAAAGATCTGTAGTGGCTCAGGTAGGAGTCCATTCATGCGCTGCTCCATCACTGTATTGCAGTACTATATAAACACACATACATATGAAGTTTTATAGTTCTGTGTTTTATGATTTTTGGTGGCCATAGGATGTGCAGGATCAACTGCTATTTTATACACTTCTGAATAATGAGGGTGCAAGCCATATTTTTAAATTAACCAAATTTGTAGTGATTATTGCAGTTACAACTAGAACAATTCATGCAGCAATATATTGTCAAAATACTAGATTTTTTTTAGATGATTATTTCAATACAAACAATACTTGCTATCTTTTCATTCATATATCATTGTATTAGTCTTTTTTTAATTTTTCATTTTTAGATTGTCTGTTGCTTTTATGTTACATACAGTAGATATAAAAAGTCTACACACCCTCGTTAAAATGGCAGGTGTCTGTGATGTAACTAGATAAAGATAAATAAAGATAAATCATCACCTTTAATGTGATATAGCAACCAGCAAAGTTCAAGTGAAAAACAAATAGAAACATTTTAGAGAAAAAAAGAAAAAGAAAAAACTTCCAATAATCTGCTGGCTTAAGTGTGCTTAACCTTTTGCCTGTACTGCAGCACTCACTCTTTCTGGGTAAGAGTCTTCCAGCTTAGCACATCTTGATTTGGCAGTTATATTCCACTCTTCCTTGCAAAAATGCTCCAGATCTATCAAATTGTGAGGAGATCTCCTGTGCACAGCCCTCTTCAAGTCATTCCACAAATTTTAGATTTACATCTGGGCCCTGACCAGGCCATTCCAAAACACTGATAGAAGATTGATCTTCTTCTGAACCCATTCCTTTTCTGCCTTGGATTTGTGCTTCGGGTCATTATCGTGTTAGAAGAGGCCTGCAGCTTTTGTGCCAAAATAGATTGGTACTTGGAGCTATCCATGACTCCCTCTATCTCGACTAGCCCTACTCCCAGATGAAGAGAAGGAGCCCCATAGAAAGATGCTGCCACCCCCGTGCTTCATTGTGGGTATAATGTGCTTTGGGTGAAAAGCTGTCTTGTTTTTGTGCCGAACATATCTTTTAGAATTATGCCCAAAGAAGCTCTAACTTGGGCTCACCATAAATGTCTACCACATAAATATTGACATAACGTTTGGACTTCAGTCACCAACTTGTTAGTGTCACATTTAGCTTCTTTTACATAAAACATGGGATTGTTTTCCAATTTAGGAAACAGTAGAATAGTCATAACTCTAATATCTAAATATAACGGACCAACCGAACGGCTGTGTAAATGTTAAAATATTCATTTTGTAAAAAGTACAGGTATTTTTAAATGTGCTAAAAATCAGATCTTTAAAAACTTTAATAATGTTAGTTCCATTGTGCTTGTTAAGAGAGCCAAGGAACGAACCAGCATACATATCATACACAAGGTATATACATTCTGCTTTTCACACACAAACACATGCCTTGCCTCCTGCCAAAAGGACATTTCAATTGATGCTTATGTTAATGGAACCATCTGGCTCTGAGACGGACCGCCCCGCCTCTCTGTCGAGCACGAGACCTTTGTACCCAGACACAGGCCCCAATCACACACAATCAACCTCCTGCAACCACAAATCCAGATGGACATGGCCGGGGGAGGGATGGCTGTGTGTCTGTGTGTGAGCGAGTGCATGAGCTCAAAATTCAACACAGTAATTTGACACTATATAAAAATCGAAGAGGTATAAGACTACGATGTGGACACAAAAGACTAGCATTTGTGAGACGAGCAATCGGCCAATATGACCACATAAACGAGAAGCTGGAGGATGAAATATGTTGTAGTTTATGTTACAGGAACACACTTGTCCCCTATCACACAGGTCTAACAGGTGTGTGGATTCCTGCAAAACTGGGGCATTACAGCAGTTTCCCAGCTCAGTCCTTACGGACCCCCAGTCTTAAACAGACTTAATCAAGGTGTTTGGATTAGGGTTGAAAATGAATTCTGTAGGAAAGTAGATCTACAGGACCACAACAGGTTATCAGTGTGTTAGAGCCATGTAGGCACTACTCTACAGAACTTGATGACCTATTTTCAGATGTCTTGGGAGCAAGAATAGAAGACCTGCAGCACTGGTTTGGAAGCTGTTGTGCATCTTGCAAAAAAAAAGTGGAAATGCAAATAAATGCCTGAGGATTGAGGAGAAAAAAAAGAAGAGTACAATATAGGGGAAGATAAGACAAGAAGGCATCAAGAAGGGAGAAGAAGAAAATGAAGAAGACAAAGAATAACACAGCAAGAAAGGAGAAGAGAAGCTTACATCAACTGATAATCACCAAATAGGTCAAGGGCAACTATGAAGCAGTACAATTTTAGTACAAATAGACTGATACTTTCAAAATATTTGAGTTGTGGATCTGGTTACTTGACCTTAAAACTTAAACTGCAACATTTCTGACCAAATGTGCGACACTAACCTCCTGAATTTATATATATTCCCCAGGTAAGTGAAGCATGGTCCAGTTCTGATGCTCACATACCCATTGTAGGCACTTTCGGTGGTGGACAGGGGTCAGCATGGGAAATCTGACTGCTCTACGGCTACGCAGTAAGCTGCGATGCATTGTGTGTTCTGAAACCTTTCTATCATAGCCAGCATTAACTTTTACAGCAATTAGTGCTACAGTAGCTCTTCTGTGGGATCGGACCAGACGGGCTAGCCTTCGCTCCCCACGCGCATCAATGAGACTTGGGTGCCCATGACCCTGTCGCTGGTTCATCGGTTGTCCTTCCTTGGACCACTTTTGGTAGGTACTAACCACTGCACACCGTGAACACCCCACAAGACCTGCCGCTTTGGAGATGCTCTGACCCAGTCATCTAGCCATCACAATTTAGCCCTTATCAAAAAAGCTCAGATCCTTACACTTGTCCATTTTTTCCTGCTTCCAACACATCAGCTTCGAGAACTCACTGTTCAGTTGCTGCCTAATATATAAAAGACAGCAAGTCAACCCAAATTTCTTTTAAGCCAAGGTGCTGCAAATGGCAGAACTGAACTATTTAGACCAGTATGATTTTTTTTTTTTTCCAGAGGATGGAAGCTGGCTTATAAGTCAGTTCCATTTGCCATGGCGTCTGGTCAATTTTAAAAAGCTGTGTCATGGTTTATTCTCGTAAACATGAGTCATTCTCCTTTTAATGGCCATGTAGTAATCATTCTGCACTTTCCCTTCTGTGAACTTAGCCTTGTTTTTTGTGGGAGTCACCACACGCAAATCAGCTGTGCACGTGCCCCGAGATTTACGGACCATTTATCAACATACACATGGGAATAAAAAGAAAATCAGCGTTTATGAATCTTTTGTAAATCTTCTGCAAATATTTAGTTTGTTTTGGCTTACGCAAACATTAACATACAACTTTATCCAAAGATTGACGAATGAGGCCCAATGTTCTCAAATAAAATTATTACATAATGCAGACTGTGTTCCAAGACCAATGTGATAACTAATTATATCACAGCATTGTTGAATTATCAAATGTGATTGGTCAGAAGGTGCTGATTAATTTTCTGTAACAGCATGGCTTTGAAAGTAGTCCCAGCTATAAATTCAAATCAGGATAGAAGATTGTGTGCATTTTTCAAGAGCGCGAAACAGAGAAGCTGGGGACGGAGCGACTGTTTATAGCTGATTAAACATAATCGATAACAGGAACTACATCAATGCTTCAACAATGTTCCACAAAATTAAATGTAACTATCAATATTTAAAAAGTATGACATTCTAGTCATTAATTGATCGGAAGTTGTAATCATTGGCAAATTGCTGTGGTACAAGAGAAATAAAATACTGTTTCAGGGAAAACAACTTCGTCGTAACAGGAACTCCATTTAATCTGGCTGCGTTACACCAACACACCCCGTCATTGATTACTTTCCTATACTAGCATGCCCCTGTTGTGTTTTGTTCCTTACTTAGTTCACTTGTAATTATAACAATTATCTTTCTAATTCTGCTAAATATAATCATTGCTACATCTTTTTATCAATCCTGAACTGAACTGGGACTGGTGAGAAGTAGAACAGGGTCAGGACAGCAAATCTGTCTACGCAGTTTTCTCGCACTTCTCTATGCAAAGCAGTCAGAGCCAGTAGTGCATTTCTTTCCTTCTCCTCTGTGTGTGTGATAAATACATAAGTGTACATGAAGGCACGCTGTAGAAGCAGAGCTGCTGCAGCTGTTCTATTAAATGCCCTATTTATCACTGTCACCTCACAACTGCCTCTCTCTCCTCCTACACTTCCCTCTTTCCATAACACTCGTTCTCGCCATTGCCTCCAGCAATGTGCCTCTTCCGAAAAAATGTGTGTGTTCAGACACTTACACCTTTAATTTTCCGCTCCACTTCTTTATTGATTAGGGGCACAATTACCAACTAATCTGTAGCAGTGTATTAAAAGAAATCCCCCTTTGTTGGACAATAACTAAAGGCATTTTGATCAGAGGCTGAATGCTCGGTGCCAGAGGGGACACTCTGACCAGACCGTTCTCCTGCTGGCTCCGCATCATCATTAACACACCCAGAATAGAGTGCTCCTCAATTAGTGAACTGAGACTGGAGGAAAAGAGGAGTGTGTGTGTGATGGTGCATGCTGTATTAGACACTGAGAGCTTGAGGTTAAATGCAAGGTTATGTACTAACTATGCTATATATATTGGAATAGAAATGTTTCACTAATATTTTTCCCCACACTTAATTCTTACCGTCTTTGCGCACTTGTAATCCAGCAATCCCAAAAACACATCAGCATCCTTGATCACAAAGCTACGTCTCAAATCGTGAGCATTTCAAGGACAATGGAGACATACAGAAATTTCTTGCCTACGTAGCCTTCAAAGCAGCCGTCTCTCAACTCCTACCAGTTCAACATAATAGATGTCCCTTCATCTGGAATTAATGACATCAAAAGCAATTCATGCACACACATCTCAGTGGAGACCAAACAGCCGCGTAGGCAAAAGACCACTGTGCTCGACTACAAACAAAATGATCGCGTACGTTAAACTTCTACACATTGCATTAAACCTGTGACGTATGTGTTTTACATTCCCTATACACTTTACTTCCATCCCCACTGAGAAGTGCATTTCCTCTCAAAAGGCACACAAACCATAATGAGAAGAAAAACACAAGCTTTCAAAATGACTTCTGTGATTTCTCTGCTTTGCTTGTGTGTTTTAAGGTTCCAAATAGACATCTGTTTTGTAGCAAGATTTGCATTAAAAAAAAAACAAAAACAAAAAAAAAAAAACACATCGCTCAGTCTGGTGGAGCAGATAAGCAACTGGTGTAAAAACCAAATAATAAATAAATAAAAAATTACACCTTTTCATGAAAAATCAGAAATAGTGATTATTGAGCCTGTGGCTAGCGTAGTGACTGTGAGCTGATAGGGGGTAAAAGACAACACCAGCTGAAAGTGGATTTTGAAAAATTCCTCTGCGCAGAGGGGGGCATACTTCTAATGAGGCGGATCTTTAAGTACTGAATAATATATAATAAAAGTTGATAGTTCATTTAGTTTCTGCTGCACTTCAGAGAGAAACGTTCACAAGTCATTACTCCCGACATCCGCAATGTGAACAGTAAGTATTGAGGAATGCATTTAATATTGGCTCAGAGGGAAAACATGAAAACAATACACTAAACAAGGACAAAAGGACAAAATATTACACCACAACAGAGTCCACTACATTCTGATCTTTCTGATTAAAACAAACACTAACACATGCATCTTTTAGGCATTCATTTCATTTAATAAATAATTAATTCCACAAATTAAATATGTACCATTAATCAATGTGCATCTCTGTAACTCCATTATTAACCACCATGCCTCCATGGCCAATCCACTTGCTTCTAAAGCATCCTTCTGAAAAGTCTTATTTAAAAATTACATGGCATCAGTACAGAGGCCATAGTGAAGAGTATTGTGCCTGTCAGTCCCTGCAAAGGAGGTGTGGTCCGCATACCTGTCAGTCCTCTAGAAGAAAAGGATGATCTCTGTGCCTGTCAGTCCTAGAGAAGGAGGCGTGGCCTTTGCATCTGTCGGTCCCTGTGAAAGAGGCATGTCCTCTGTGTCTTGTCATTCCCATTGGAGAAAGGTGTAACTTGCGCCTCTCAGTCCCACTGAAGGAGGTGTGGTTTCTGCTACTGTCAGTCTTAATCAAAGAGGTGTGTCCTGTGTGCCTGTCAGACCCAATAAAGGAGGTGTGGCCTCTTATCTTCAGTTGGTCAAGGAGGTGTGGCATCTGTGCCTGTCAGTCCCAATGAAGGTGGTGAAGCCTCTGTGCATGTCAGTCCTATTAAAGGAAGTGTAGTCTCTGTGCCTCTGAGTCCAAGTGAAGGAGATATGTATTCTGTTAGTTCCAGTGACTGAGCTGTGGCCTCTGTTATCATGAGTCCTAGTCCAGGAGGTGTGGCCTCTGTGCCTGTCAGTCTCAGTAAAGGAGGTGTGGTCTTTATGCCTGTCAGTCTCAGTAAAGGAGGTGTGGTCTTTATGCCTGTCAGTCTCAGTAAAGGAGGTGTGGTCTTTATGCCTGTCAGTCCCAG
>CM040999.1:7309958-7341191 GCA_022985145.1 Pangasius djambal
ATGCAGTTGTTGCCTGCTTTAATTGGATCTTTCATACATTAATATAATTGTTGAACATGTATCAGGTTACACATTGCATTTTCTTGGAAGATGTGATATAGGGAGACATAATCGTAACACAGTGATAAGTAAAATATAGTACAGAAAGCATTTTTTCAGCAAAGATCATCCTTCAGATTTTGGGAAGCACAGGCACATCATCACCAGTGTGTGGACAAATATGATCTGAACCCTGTGCTACAGTGTTGAGTGTTAGCACTATGAGTAATATTACATGTTCGTTCAAAAAAATCCTCCAATTAATAGGCCGCATTATCAGTTAGCGACTGGCTCAGGGCTCATTTCTGACTTCACGCCTTGGGTAAAGAAACAGAAATGTAATTTGACGCTTTGCTCCATCGTGCATGCTTAATGCCATGCTGGCACACGAGCCTGCCAGGGGTCACGGGTTGCCATGGATACATCAATTGTTAAAACCAAAAAAAGGGGCAAGATGAAGATAAAGAGATAAGAAAACACAGCTACTTGTTATCCCTGCCAATCTGCCATGTAATGAGAAGATTTTGCCCAAGGGTGAATAGATGTACAATAAGAGATTTTAATAGCTTTCCCTTTCTAACAAAAACACTCCCAAGACTAAATAGTTCAATTGAAACCAGGCAATGGTTCACGCAATAGTCTGAGGTCAGTAATTATAATTCATTGGGAACATAAATACTTTGATATAAAGGAACAGATATTTTCAAATACAGTTTTAATCTGTTTTTTTCCCCCTGAAAGCATTATTCACCCTGCACACAACCTCATTTTAGTGAAAGGAAAAACCTCTGTTTAGGTTATAGCGATTGACCATATTTTTATACGTCTAATACAGAAGATGTTTATCAATTAGAAATAGTCCAGTCAGTCCTAGTCCATTTTGATTTGTTCTCCTCTTAAGAGCAAAATAATAGTCATTACTACACCGACCATATCTTCAACAGGAAGTGATGAAAATCCAAACTGCATAGGGATGATCTATGATAATGGAATCTATGATAATGGAATAGATTGTTGACCTGACACAGTAAGTTATTACCCATGAACATTTTGGTGAAGCATTTTAATAGACGTGGCAGTTTTTCCAAACAGTACTTTGCAATATACTTGATAATAGATAGCTGAAACGATACTCACATAGGACAGCATGGCCTTTAGTTCTTCATCACTCCGAACTGTGATCCTGTCACCAACCTCATCCTCATCTAAAACAGAAGTGTGCACCACAGGGTTCATACACATTTCTAAAGCAACATGCATGCATTTTTCCAGTACTGTCAAAATGTTCATGAACAATTAAACTTCTGCTCACATGGCTATGTCACATGCCTCTGATGAAATGCTGCTAGATAGTAGGCTAGACGGATGGTTGTTTTCCCAGCTATCACCTTTAATTTGCATTTCATTGCAATGTGTTATAATGTCTTTGCGTGCTATTTGGCACAAATTCTAAATGTCAACATAGCATTGATGACCTTTCTTGTAGAGGACGTTTTCTTTACTTGAATTTTCTATTTAATTTAATATGAACTGGATGTAATATACATTGACTCAGGGTCAAATCACTTTCTCACTGCAATCCAACTGCACTACAGCTCACTTGAAATCGGACCAAGGTCGCCTCATTCAGATGGTTTCAGACCGGTTGTTTCGGTCCACACCTGAGTGTGATGTCTGTGTTCTTACCTGCACAAATGAACCATGCCATGCTGTGAAATGCACCAGGGTTCAATTCAGACAGACTATACACTGCATATGAAAAGCACCCTAAAGCTATATTCAGGCTGAATTAGTTTTACATAGCGAGGCGGGGTAATATAAATATTAATAGTAGGGATGGGCGATACGACAACATAATGACAGTATAATATCTATATCATGATAAATTATATCATAATATGTTTGTATGTGATAGAGTGGATATTGTGTGGACATTGTTTTCCTTATAGATCTCACATATACAGTTTAAAACATACATTTAATTACAACCTGGTGTTAAAATTTTGTACTTAATCTTAAGTGTTAAATATTTATTTTTCTTAGTAATTTAAGATTATTTTTAAATATAAAAGAGATTAAATAAAATATGCTCAAACTAGTTTTTAAATGTAACACTACTGCATTGCTGGCAGTTTGTGAACAAATCTATATACTGTGATATACACTACATGGCCAAATGTTTGTGGACACCTGACCTTCACACCAATTTGTGGTTCTTCCCCAAACTGTTGCCACAAAGTTGAAAGCACACAATTGTCTAGAATGTCTTTGTATGTCTAGTGTATGTCTTTGCATGACAATGTCCCTGTAGACAAAATGAGGTCCATGAAGACATGGTTTACCAAGGTTGGTGTAGAAGAACTCCAGCGGCCTGCACAGAGACCTGACCTCAACTCCAAATGAACTGGAACGCCAACTGCACCCCACTGACCTCACTAGTGCTCTTGTGGATCAATGGGCAAATTCCCGCAGGCACGCTCCAAAATCTAGTGGAAAGCCTTCCCAGAAGAGTGCAGTTTATAATAACAGCAAAGAAGGACTATATCTGGAATGGGATGCTCAACAAACACATACGGCTGTGATGGTCATGTGTCCACAAACATTCAGTCATACAGCGTATCATAGGAATGTCTTTGAGAATCTTGATGTGATATTTTTGTCATATCGCCAGCCATTAGTTTCTCTGAGATTTCGGTCCTATCCAAAGCCATCATGTCATTAATTTTTTTTTTTAGATTACAGAAAGAGTGTTTATAAGGTCTAAACAATACATCTGCGTTAAAATGAGGTGTACGTCGCATATGTGGAATCTTAAGTGTGATAACTATATGAAGATGAAGAAGCCTTTATTTGTCACATATACATTACAGCACAGTGAAAGGTGAGTTTTTCGTCGCGCATCCCAGTGTGTTAGGAAGCTGCGTTCAGAGTGCAAGATCAGCCATGATACAGAGCCCCTGGAGCAGAAAGGGATAAGGGCCTTGCTAAAGGGCCCAACAGTGGCAGCTTGGTGGTGCTTGTGCTTGAACCCCCTACCTTCTGATTAGTAACCAGGAGCCTTAACTGTAACTTAACTGTATGGAGTGAAGTCTCTGATTTATGCAGAAATTGTTATCCTGTGCGAATTAATCATAATTACTTAATCCACCAGACATGTTTCTGGAAATCTTATCCAATCTGAATGGTACCTAAGGCTTGAAGCATCTTCATGAACACTGAGTGGACTTTTAGTATAGATTAGTCCACTTGTAGAAGTAATAGCACTAACACTTGTTATACACCACAATACCCTTGTAAGGTCCTTATCTACAGCTCCAGTCACAGGGAGTACAGCTGACAATACTGAAGAGTTGTTTTTATTGCCTATAAATATAGTATTAATGCAGCGTTTTGTTAGTGATATAAATATCTTTAAATAAGCACTGCTCACATTCAAACGCTGTAATGGTCGCTTCAGGCATCACTTCTCTAATTGCGATCTGCAAAGCACAAATGAAAGACATGACAATTAGGACATTCATTTAATTCTTTCCTTCAGATGGGGTGAAATCATACGGCTAATGAGGTGGCACTGCGACATCTTTACCAGTAAATCGTTGAAGCTCAAAAGTGACGGACAGTCCACCGATGAGTCCATGTCCCCCACCGGAGTCTTTATCCGGATCACGATCCCTTCAGTGTCCATGGCGCAGACGTTATTCAAAACCAGCAAAAGCATAACAAACGCGTCTGCTCATAATCATAACCTACACACAGCTGCTTTCCTAGCCTTACTCTTCAGCTAACAGCTGGGGTAAATCCCAAATTCGCTCCCTATGACACACGCAGTGCACTACATCGAGTGCAAAAGCAAATATGTCACACTACACGTAGTGCACTTATATAGGGAGCACACAGCTATTCGGGATGCACCCCAAGCTATAGCGCTAGCTAGCCAAATAGCCGGCTAGCATGCTAGCTAACTACCGAGTGGTATTGAAACAGGGTGGGTATATCGTCAGCAAGTTCCGATATTATTAAGGAACTCTTTTAAAGACATGTTATAAATTGAAGGCAGACATTTATGACAAGTAAAAATGATATGTGTGAAGTGTTTTCACGTACAAGCTAACTGTCAACAAAACTCAGAGGAAGTTTACCGGAAATGCGCTACAGTAAACCGGAACACGGAAATGCACGGAAATTAGTTCTGTTTTGAACATGAAAATGAGAAAAAAAAGAAAGAAAAAAATGTTCCATTCAGTAACACGCGCACACACACACACGCATATATATATATATATATATATATATATATATATATATATATATATATATATATATATATATATATATATATAAAACGAAATATAAAGCATATTAATTGTATATATTTGATACAAATTCCTTCACTTGAGCCAGTGTAGTTCTCTCTCTCTCTCTCTCTCTCTCTCTCTCTCTCTTTCTCTCTCTCTAAAAGGGGCTAAATGAGCTAAATGAGAAATTTAATGGAACATTTCACCCAAAAATCCTTGGTAATCACTGTTAATGGTGGAATAAACCAGGGGCCTCATAGTGTAAACTATGCTCTAACGTCATTAGCAGAGTGTGATACATTTGGAATTCCATATCTTGCTGTTCCAGTGAGCACAGACTGACCACTGACATTCATTATAGTCCATTATGTCACAGCGCTAATGAATTCTCCATTCTGATTGGTCATAAGAAAGAAAAACGTGCGTAATATTTCTTATGATGATGTCTTCTGTGAGGAGACGTTTATATAGAAGGAGTCTCCAGTATTAACAGTTTGTAACAGTCACAGGTATAGCTTTAACTTCAAGCCTTTCTGACACTGGAAAGTCAGTGGAAAGTCCAGTTTTCTGACACTGGAAACCTCAGAGAGCTCAGAGGTTTCTCAGTAACATGGCAAGCTGCATTTTGGTCTTCTTAACTTCAGAATCAGGAAGATGTTATAATGTAAGAGATAACAGGAACTAATTTGTTTCACAGATGTAACACAACTTTAAACATAACTCTAAATGGATGAAAAAGTATCATGTGTGGTCCTTTAAAAATGTTTTGTTAAAAGAGGATAAAATACTTTGAGATGGTGCTGGGTGATAACAGTAACTCTACTTGTCAAGCTGCATCACAACATTGATTATTTTCCTATAACAACACACCCCAATGTTTAGGTATTTTATTCCTTATTTGCCTTAGATGTTTTATTTATTTATTTACTTAGTCCATTGTCAGTCAGCCTTGCCCCTAAATATGTCCTTTTATTAATTTGCCAGATTCTTTAATCCAGAGTGAATAAACAGCTTGGCAATGTTGAGATTTCAAGGTTTAATTCTGATCCTACTGCCCATATAGTCTGCTCTATAAGTCTCATTTTGTTATTACAGCAATCATCAAAAATACATAATACATACATAACATTTACTATAGACAAAAACTAGATGTTCTACAAAAATGAAAAGGATGTCTTTATTCACATCCTTTAAACATCTTTGACCTCTCTAATTATAGTTGACTAAAACAGTGAAATCATGTAAATTATATGACAGCTATTTATTTCTACTTAATGGATTAAGTAGCATATATGGGCATTTTCAGTGTGCTCTGTCTTTGATTAGAAGAAATCCTCCTGCACCTGATGGGTTTATAAGTGCTGAAATTTTAGTGAACAGTGTGGAACTCTATTTCTTTTTCTTCAGAAGTCTCATAAGTTTGCAGTGATATGCCTCTGACAGACTCTCTTTTGGCTCAGTTTAGTTACTTACTTAATTAGCAAGGAATTGTCTTGTAAATACATCCTAGCTTTGAAAGACTCTGACTCCACTACAAGTTCATCTACATTAGAGATCCTTTGTTTAATACTGGTAAAATTAAATCGTTATGAATAACCTGAATGACATGTGGTGCTTTGCTGCAGACTGCCTCATTTTTGGAGGATGACAGTTGACTGTCCTGAGCATACAGACCCTGACATACACTGATGCTTCCACAAGGAGAAGTTTGATCTTTTTTTATACTCATGTAGTATTGATAGACAGCTGACCAGAGTAATATACAATGATAAGCAGTTCACAGGTGAAATCAACAATGATGGACTCACCGACTGCTAAACCAGCTCAGGTTGCATATCCAGGTCTAAAACAATAGTGTGTGTGGTCTGTCCAGCTTCTAGTTTGGTCTGTCCTCTCAATGTGCTTTCTTTCAAAAGCTGAATGGGAAGTGGAAGAATGCCACTCACAACATTCTCTGCATGCATTTTGTACAAGGACAAAAGCTAAAAGCTTAAATACTCAGCACAGTTAAGTGCAACTGCGCTGTATTCTTGTCTCAAGGTGAAAGTTAAACAGTCTGCTTTCAAACTGAAATGTTTGCAAACTCATTAGATTAATGTTCAGCCAGCATGCTGACCGCACTGTTTTTGCAAAGGGAGAGAAAAAGTCTTTTGCTGTCCTAAAATAATAGGCCGAGCAGTGACATTAGCACGCACTAGACAGTTTGTGCAGGTGAATACACACACTGCGGATGGCCACCCAATTACATACAAATGCACACACCATTTATCATTGGTGGTTAACCTTCTGTTATGTCAGTATTTTACAAAGAATTACAGCATGTGACGTTGATTTTCATCTAGTACAATAAATGGCTCGCGTTATTTGTTGCAGGATAGAAGACAGGCAGAGATGGTAATGGAAAAGTAGGGTTAATGCAGCAAGCAGCATAGTGCTAATGAGGAAACAAATGCAGATGGCAGTTTGTCAAACTGACCCTCAGAGGCGATGTGTTACGGCCTCATGCTGGTGTGAATTTAAACGTCCAGTCAGCAGTTCCAATTATCAGAAATCAAACTCAGGAGATGGCTCCGAGGAGGGTCTAAGGGAGTGAGGGCGAGAGAGAGGGCCAGCACACAATGGTTGGTAATTAAAACCCATTTTATCAGTCTAAACTCTCTCTGTTCTCTCTTACACCATATTGACAAGCTGTTTAGCTGACAAGAGGCTACATTTGACTTCAGACATATGAGCTGGAGGTATTTAACTTTGTGAAGGCTGAGGAAAACAAATAAAGGCCAGAGAAATCAGCCATTACTGGAAAACTCGTCCCATCCCTCGTACTACACAACAACCAAACTCTGATTCCCTTCAATGTACAAAATCTTCTGCCACTGATAAGTACAGAAAAGTCATAAATTGCTTAAGAGAAGTGAACCACAACAGCACACACTTCTACGAAGGCCAAAGATCTCTGATGTAAAGGTATTAGTCGGTATGATTACGCTGTATGTCCAATTTTGACCTCCCTAAAATAGCTGAATTATGGTGTCTTTAGAGATCATGGATGATACTTGACATTCACTTATACTTCTATGCGATCAGTAAAGAACCTCTGTTTGACATATACCACCAGATTTATGGTGATGTTTTACATCTAGTAGTACACCAACTGTTATTTACTCTGATACTGCACATTATTTATACATTGCATAATGCTAATGTTTCACAGCATTTATAAACCCAATCTGCAGCTCAACATAAAATGCATATTTTAGTTAGAAGCATTTATAGACTATAATGTATATTTAGAACACCATGAAAATGCTGAAAAAAGACAAAAGCCATTTGTGCTGCCAAGATGATTGAGCCCATCTGAAACATCCATTCTCAGAAAAGTGTAACAAAGTTGGGTTTCAGGTCAGTGTTTAATGCTGAGGTAAATGATGCTTAAAGTGCAGGGCCAGGATTAAAGATATAATAACACTTATATACATACAGTTATATCCATTTAACACCTGAAATCTGCTGCTGTGATGCTCTTCTCACATAAACACAGTGAAAGCATCTATTTTTAAGTGAGTGTGTTGCACAGTCGCTAGAATTAGGTTTGGAGATTAAACATAAAATAAATAAAGCATGTATATCATCATATCATATAGATAATCTCACCCACAACCTAATCCGTGGTCTGTGAAATATAGGCAATGTAGGTGTTAGCAGTATAAAAATGAGAAACCCATTCTGTCCATAATGTATGGATAATGAACTGCAATATGAATATTCAATTTCTAAATTGTTTTCAGTTATTAGTTTACATTATTTATCCTATATAGCTTAGTCCATGATTGTTTATTTAAAAAGTGTTTTATGCCCAATTCCAGTTTGGATCCTGAATTCTTAGACTAGAATATAGGATAATTTACTTCCGTCACTGTATTAAATTAATGCCAGCTATTACTCCTCATAATTCCTGCAAATGCTATAAAATTCTTATAGCAATAATACAGTTAGTAATACAACTGAAAATCTTACAGATGTATCTGAATAAATGGATAGTTTAAATAAAGTCCAAATATACTGTATTAACAGAGAGAGTCTTTACAGCAGAAACAAAAAACATGGTCAAAAAAGGCAGAAAATACTTGTAGGATGTACTACTCAAACACAAAATGTGGCATAATCTTGCTGTAATTTATACACCTACAGTACATGCATAATAAAAACCTATATATGTAATTCATGGCTTAATGGTCAGAGAGTCGGCCTTATAACCCAAAGGTTGTGGGTTTGAGTCTCAGATCCAGCAGGGATTGTAGGTGGGGGGAGTGAATGACCAGCGCTCTCCTTCACCCTCAATACCACGACTGAGATGAGACCCTTGAGCAAGGCACTGAACCCCCAACTGCTCCTTGGGTGCTGCAGCAAAAAAGGCTGCCCACCGCGCTGGGTGTGTGTTCATGTTGTGTGTGTGTGTGCACTTGAATGGGTTAAATGCAGAGCGCAAATTCTGAGTATGGGTCACCATACTTGGCCACAAGTCACTTCACTTTATATAGTGACTATAATTCTTTTTCACTTTTTTATTTTGTACTTTTGTTACTTCTGAGATATCCTTAAATATATCTTAAAGAATAAGAGCAAAAGCTGAAGCTAAATTGAAAGCAGAGGTCCTCCTGTCATGAAAAAAACATTTGCTGCATGTATAGCTCCTGAGCTCTGAGCTTTTAAATGCTTGGCTGCTGTATGACTGCTGCAATGTATACATGATAAATAGCATTATTATAAGTATATTAAAAAGTCAGAGGAGTCAAGGCCTTTAAATGGGGTAATTTCTGCCATGATGCCATTGCCAGCGACCCAGAGCTCTGGGAAAGTGGATAGAGGTGTGTTGCATATAATGCAAAGCCATTCTAAAAGCAAAGCTTATTCATTACATTAAACACTTCTGCCATGCCAGGCTAATGAGTGCTTGAGTCCTGACCCTGCACTGCCGACGAAGATTAACAACCAATCTAACATGGTATTAATGGGTTAAAATACACACATCTGAACACACACACACACACACACACACACACACACACAATACAAATATAAATACAAATGCTAATAGGAAACTCACAATATCATATTTGCGCTGATATGGCAAGAGAAAAGTGTTTTGGTACAAATCACAACATTTATCAAGACAGAGAATTAATTAATTTTAATTCTTCAGACCTGTCAAAATGCATAATTTGTTAAGTCAAAGTGATTCTCAAAAGCATCACAGCAAAAAAATGATCATTATTAAATGGTCGAGGGAGCATCACTTTGAACACTCTTTCTCTTTACAAGGCATTAAGGTCTTTCGTTTTGATTTCCAGTTTCCAGGGTTTTTTCTTCATAACATCTTACAGTCAGATGTTATAAAGTGGCAAAGTGTGAAACTCATTTTTTGGTTATATTCTTAGGTGTATAAACAATGAAAGCAAAACACATACATTCATTCGTGTCCCAACAACATTACAGCCCAATAAGCAATCAATGTACAAAATTACATACAGACATAAAAGTGCAGATTAAGGTATCAGCGAGGAAAGTAGTATCCTGATTTAGTGCTGTATTGATCCCGAGATGGCTCCCGTCTGTTGAGTCCAAAGAGGCGTGTGATGGGCAGACTCCAGAGGGACGTTTACCACGTCTGTAAGAATCAAACCACATTGTCAGACACAACAAAGGCGGCTGACATACGAACCATGGATCGTACCTGTTTTCTATAGCACCGCATTCTCATTAAAAACCGCATTCGTGCAGCTGAGGCCCCCTCCTAAGCCACAATACAGCGCCAGAGCCCAAGGGCAAACGCCCATGACCTACAGCTAGCCGCACAGGCATAATAAAACAAGGTGGCTTTCTGCAACAGGTTTGAATGTAGACGGAGGTTTGAATGGGGCATCGGGTTTGTACACGTGTCTGCTGTTTGGGTTTCGTCTGCCTGTGGCTTTTTTACTTTAAGGTTTTTAGACAGAACAGCCCTCTGCTTTTGTCTGCCTTCATTCTTTTGATGTAATGTCCTGATTCACCATTAAAGGACAGAGATAATATTACATACAACTGTGCTATAAATAAAGTTGGCTGGCTCCATGAAAGATTTGTGCTGCAAAATCAAACATTTGAAAACACAATGGGAGAATTTTTATTCAGTCCTGCGCAGATGGGTACCTTGGTTTATGTGAGTTCTAGTGTAATTACAGGGCAAGAGTTCACCCCATAAGAACCAGCGGTGACTCAAAATGCTTGGCTGTCAACCTCGGTGCAGACCAGCCACACATTTCTGCTGTCAGCTCAATTTTGCTTGACCTCAGAGGGCAGAGAGGGGAAACATGCTGTAGTGAACCATATTATTTTAGCAGGAGAGAGGAGGGCTTACATGGGCTAACCTATCTAATGTGATTCCAAATGCTGTAAAAGATATGTAGTTATTGGAGAAAACCCTCAGTTAAAGCTTCCTTCTATATCTATTGCATCCAGTGCTGCTCTCTAGTGGTAGTGGTAACACAGTCACTGTCATGTACATCATTTCCAAAGCAGTTCGGCTTAGACATTAAAAACCTTCACTTCAGTATAATTTGCTACACAAGGCACATCATATTGCCATATTGTCAGTATTTCCCTATATCACATAGTTTCTTCCAGCATAACATCCAGAAATATTTCAACTAAGACAATAACACCCAATAATAGACATGCAAAATCACCAAGTCTACTCTCCACTAGCTATACCAAGAGTTCAAGTCACTGAGTTACAATCTGCTAATTATATTAGCACCTAGGACTTATGTTTTATTCTGATTGCTGTGGTCTGTGAGAAGATAACTGCTGGTGTATCATACACACCACTATGGTGATAAAAATGACCTATCCAAGTTCCTTTGCTCTGGAGATTCCCTCAGAACCTTAATGAAATGCCTCAATTCATCTAAAGAGTCTTTTAAGGTGGCCAGGTTTGTCCCCTAAGGTCATAACAGAAAGAATAAGAAAGCTCAACTAGAGCTTTACCAACACAATAAAATCCAACTCCTAGGACCTGTCAGGGGGACGAGACTTAAATTCCTCACTCTCATTAATTACACTGTTGTTAATGAATAATTAAATAATTGATTACTAAGCTGGGAATTTAAATTATTAGGGAAGATACAGCCTTGTTTTGTGTGGTCAGGCCTTACCACGACATTTATTACTATCATTATAAAATCATTATATCATTTGACCACTCATTTACTGTGTCTCAGACATCGTCTAAATTACTCTTCATGGCATATTACATAACATACTAAATTACAGCATATTAAATATGGATTTTGTGTGCAATGGCACTCAATCTGGGAGACAATTATGTGTGACAAACCAACTGCAGACTGAATTCTACATCACTGCATGAGGAGAAGAAAATTGTTGTTAATAGTGTACATGCTTTATTTAGGTACAGAGAGAGAGAGAGAGAGAGAGAAAGAGAGAGAGAGAGAGAGAAAGACAGAGAGAGATTATGTAGTTAGCTGGAAAAATTCCTCTAAAATTCTCAAAAAATTGCTAATATAACATAAAGCACTGCGTGAATGTTCTCTCTCTCTCTCTCTCTCTCTCTCTCTCTCTCTCTCTATCTCTCTCTCTATCTGTCTATCTATTTATCTATTTCCCCCCAGGGACTTTCTGTCATGTTACTGAATTGTCCAGTGTCTAGAGGTCAGGGGTCAGACCCTAAAAGCGGGATTAGTTTATTGACACAATAAGACCTGGCACTTTATTTGATGTTCCATCACCCCATTTACCCACCTATCTCCTGTTTATTTCTCCATCTCACAGGTCCTTGGGGAGTTACAGGCACGGGGCAGTTGGGGTTTTGGTCTCATTTAACCTCAGCAGGTCAAGACTCCAGTGCAGATGACCCGTCCATAGTTATTACTGGTGGTACTATTTTAATTAGAATAAGGGCAATATTTTGATGATGTGCATTTCAGATCCAGGCAGGATGTTGCTGGCTCAGGACACATCTGTAGTGATTATGCTCCTGGAGAGCTGCTTGAAAAGCGTTTAACTCATGCTGTACATGAGCATCTGTTCAATGAAACAAGCAGCCTCGCAACATTGCCACCCCCCCCCCCCCCCCCCCCCCCCCCCCCCCCCCCCCCCCCCCTTTCCCCCCACCACTTCAAACAACCAGTCCTATTTTGGCAATACTGAATACATATGTTCTGCAAATCAAAACATGAAACAATCAGTTTGCTATAAAAGAGAGTAGTACTTATTGTTCAGATGTGGTTTTACTGGTCCTTGGGTTCTCTCACATCCAGATTTTTACTCCCTAGTTTTCATAGTTTATCGTGTTTACTAGTTTTGACCCCGTCTTCTTGCTAACTGTATCTGTCTGCCGTGTGTCAAAAAGTCAAACACAGCAAATGACTGGATTCACTACCAAGAACTGTTTTTATTAGATCAGTTATGAAGAACTAATGATATCATAATGATATGATTATTGAATTTTAAAAGAGCCCTTTATTGGTTTAGATCATAATAATTCAGACATACATTAGCACATCTATTTCCTCCTTCGAAAAAAAAAAAAAATAAATAAAAAATAATGATCAAAAGGATTTTCAGGGTTAAAATTTCAATCTTAATTATGATAAGATTACATCATCATTATCAACAACGTTGTTGTTTTTTTGGCTGCTCCTGTTAAAGGTCGCCACAGCAGATCATTGGTCCGCCGGATGCCCTACCTAACGCAACCTTCCCCAATTTTATCCAGGCTTGGACCGGCACTGGCAGTACACTGTCGTGTGCAACCCCAGTGGCTTTGGTTGGTTCCCTGGCTGGTGAGAGCGCAGAGGCTTAACCAATAGTCCTCCAGGGACATTATTAATACTATTAATAATTATTCTTAATAAGTACAATTGTTATGCACGTGGGTGGGCACACTGACACTTTTGAAGACTAGAAAAAGACCAGGCAACATTTTTCCAATTATCAACTGTCCAGTTTTGTGAGTATCAGATTACTGGCTGACAGAAGTGAAACCTGATGTATTTTTTCCTCATTCTGATAGTTGATGTTGAACTGAAGCTGTGGACCTGTATCTGCATGATTTTATGCATTGCTTGTTTAATATATATCAATAATATGTATTTGATTAATGATGAAATAAAAGCCATTGTTGGTAGTGGACCCCTCTATATATGGAGCTGGAGGAGCAACAAAGTGGATGGTAAATTGTTGAATGTGACAAGTCATTATCAGATTGTCACACAGTAGCCTAATGACAATAACACAGGACTCTTGGCACATTAGGTGTCTTAACAGCTTCATCGCTTTCCCTTTTACACACACACACACACACACACACACACACACGCACACACACAGAATCTGTTCTTCTCTCTCTTCCGGAGAGAGTGATGAATGCCTATGCAAGCCGATCAATCAGCAGATCAGTCAGAGGTCAGCTCGCCCTCACCTGATCGATACCACTCTTGTTCCTGCAGCGTGAGAATGGCACAGCGACTTTAGCACTTAATTATGTTGTTAATTGCTGTGTTAAGCAGGTCCCTCAGGTTGGTAATTGAGGGTGGCTGGGTCCGCAGATTCCCAGCACGATGCATTAATTCACAAATTCAATAACTGGATCCGAGCGTTAACATCTTTCTATGGAGATCCTCCTCCTCGACATGTGCCCTTAACCTGCAACTGTGTAGATCATTGATATCAAAATCTAGCCAGAAATACAAAATGTAATTCATAATACATATCAGCCATTTAAGATCTCGCTTTTAGGAGTTCCGTGTGTTCCATGACCAACATGAATGGTATAGGGCATTCATGTCAAAATTTATTTAGCCATTATTTAGTAATCAAACAAAAGGCATCATTCTTTCTGTGAAAAGCAACCTGGGACCTCAGATGACTCAGTCACTCCATTATGCTAGTGTTATCAGCAGTAAATACCCACTAAACCTCCCAGCAGGCTTAGGAAGCCTTTCTCATCTATTCAGCTCCTGATGAAACTTTCACTTAGTGAAAGCCCTCTGTGTGAACTCCTGGAGTTCAAGTACTGTAGGGAGTACAAAACCATGAAGTTTTCAATTCTCTATAGCAACCGAGAGCCTTTTAAGAGAGAGTCAGCTCTTTACAGACTACACACTACTGCATTTGAAGTGATGATTGTTGTATGTACTACGGTTTAAAAAGGAAGAGTCCCCGGGTTTGAATGCAAATTGTGGAACCACACTTGAGTTCATTTTCCCTTGTTTTAGGTAGGAGTATGCATGGCTATTTAACTACCCAGATAATCATTTGAACCAGTAATACTGAAATCACTATTTGGTTGTTCGTTACACATACACAAGGACACGTTACACAAGAAGTGAGAAAATATGAAAAAGAAAAGCCACATCTAGCAATATTTTGATTCAGAGAGCGAACTGCCATAGTGTGCAAGACAGAAGTGGGACTGACAAAGTCTAAGATTTGTTGTTTCATTTTTCACAGTTGAAAAATACTTGATTAAACCACATTAATTAAGCATTTTTTTCCTTCTCCTAACGGTTAACAGAATATCCTTTACGTAACTCTGGTATTACCGGCATTCTAATATTATAATTAAGCAGAAGATCATGATTAGATTAAGATTAATATGGTGGAACTCAGTCTTTGTAGTCATACTTCTTCAGAGTTTTTTTTATTGTTTTTTTCCCCCAACATATCTGAGGGAAATATTGATATTCCTAATAGTTTTGTCTTATTTGCACTTTCATTCTGAATTTAGGTTGTCCATATGAAAGACATAACGGTATAATAAAGTGCTAGCTAGCAAACAAATCAGCAGCCTCAGTTAGTAGCTAGCTTACACCACTGGTTCTCAAATTTTGTACAGTCTGTGACCCCTTTAATTGTTTAAAAAAAAAAAAAACACTTAGTACAGGTTTATTTTGCAAACTATAAAAAGGCATATTATTTATGTAAATGTGTGCAATAATATTTTGGCTAATTATTGGAGAGGGAGAGTTTTTTAATTCTAAGATTTCCAGCCACACTCATGTTCATATTTACCACAGTCACAGTGATATTATGAATAACTACTTCAACAGTGAGCATATCAGGTGTTTGCCTTTCATGCTTTCAAGCAAATGTTTTCATTTAAACACACGGACTGATAGGAAATGAAAATAAACGGTATACCTTTTATATGATAACATTAGAACAACCCTCAGCAATGATTGAGTATTATGTGCTCACAACTGTGCAAGAAATATTTGGTAAAGAAACGGACAGTGTGTTTTTTTTTTTTTTTTTTTTTTTTACTTATTACACATCGGTTTCCTGTTTCCTACTTCTGCAGATAGGCTTGATTTCTAAGGAGTGTGATTATCAGCCGTGTGTGTTACTCTTTTCGATTATGTGAAGTCCAGCAGCCCACAAAGTCCCCAGAGACCTTCTCATGTCAGCTTTGTTAAATGCCCTGAGGACGAAACTGACACACACACGCACACACACACAATCCATCTCTCATGGCTTCGGGCAATGTAACAAAACAGCATTCAAACAGTCAGACCAACATGAAGCACACTTCCCACAACCAACCCCCTAAAAAACAACTAAACACACTCACACACACACACACACACACACACACACACACACAC
Organism: Pangasius djambal; assembly: GCA_022985145.1. Lineage (NCBI taxonomy): Eukaryota > Metazoa > Chordata > Actinopteri > Siluriformes > Pangasiidae > Pangasius > Pangasius djambal. The sequence continues at coordinate 7,325,956 of CM040999.1, forward strand.
ACACACACACGCACTTCAACCTCCTTTCTACATCTACAGCACAGCCTTTTTTAAATCCCCCTTCTCCTTGCAGGAAGATATATTTCCTGTGTGCTTCTTGGTGAATCTTTTGAGTTTGCGCTCCTGCAGAGATTTCAGTTCAGACAATAATTAACTAATATGCACACAGGCTGCTGAATAGCAGGGGCCTCTCGGCCAGCCCGGGGAGAGCCCTTTAGGAGCATGGGGACAAGGGCTGGGGCTACAGCTGTGGCCGTCACCAAAAACACAAGATGTAACATTACACACAACACACACAAGCCCACACACACATATTCAGTATATGCCATTAAACAGAAGCTGTAACATTAGGTCAAAGCCTCCATGATGGCCCGACTGAGCCAGATGGAGAGGAAATGAGCTCATTGTAAAGATGTCGAGCTGCCAGCAGTGGCCAGTTGATTTTGTTTGCCTAACCTGTTTAACAACCGACTGACTTTCGATATGCTGGCTATTTGGTTTGAAGGTATAAAAACACATGTGATGCGATCTGTGAAAATCTCAGCCTAGGGGGCTTCATTTGGGCTTTTAACAAGACTTTTACTATCACAAACGGTTTCACCATGGACAGAGGTGGTTAATGATGTGCCATATGAATAAGTTATCAACAACAAAAAAAATGACAAAAAATCCAAAGAAGGCCACATAGTCTACAAAAAAGAAACAAAGCAAACAAATAGTCCCAATGACACTGAGCAATAACCCCTGCTCTTGCCATCCTGTGAGCAGGCTTGCCATTGATTAAAACAGCAAGGTGTGCAATAAAGCGCAGGCAAAGTGCTGTCTCCATATGGCCTCAGACCCTGAGGCTGTAGGCAAGCGATCAAGCCTCTCTTCCCCCTGTTCTCTCCTCTCCTCTTCTCGGCTCCCCAGATGGTGGAAACACAATTTAAAAGACCGCCGCAATGGGTCCCTGGCAGCGGCTCAACCGTTTACTCCAGTAATTAACAGCGCCGATACCACAACACCTTTGGGTGGATACTAACTGTGTCACCCCTTGAATTAAGGAAAGCTAATAGCTTTAAGGTTTAGTTGAGAGTCCAGTACTTCAAGATGGGTGGCCGTCGCTGTTCTGGACAGCAAAATTAAAAAGGCGAAAAACAATGTGCTCGTGGAACATGATGATGATCACCCCATAATTAGTTTACAAAAAGCTTCCCATCTAGTGGCGGATCGCAGCAATTATCACATGACAGAAAATCAAAGGCTACTTTGTAAGCGTTAGAAAAATTTACATTTTCTGGCCTGGGGCTGTATGTACTGATTACAAACATATTAAATCAATGCATTGCTAACTGCTAGCACAAATAGGCTGCCGGGTGAAGAGCCTGTAATTGCGGGAAAATAGAGGACTGGCCGTGCTTCGTCAAAATGCAGAGAGGATTAGATAGGAGCAGAATTATGGCTCCTGCTCTTGGCCAAAATATAGACCTAGCACATTATTGTCTATTGTTAACTGTAGAAGGGCTTTCCTGGGAGGCCCAACACACCACTGGCCTACAGATCAAAGCGTGACCTCCACTAATTACACTGTAATTATAGCTTCAGCCCATTCAAATCATCCAAAAGCAGGAAATAATATGTAAGAGGTTTTTAATAATACGCATTTGTGAAGACGTGGAATACTCTAGTAATATTTAGATTGCTCTTCATGGAGATTTAACTTTCATGAATTTACTTTGCGTGTCCAGTTCTATCACACTTTCACATCTTACACAGGCATTAAAGATGAGGCAGCCACCCTGAATTTGACTGTGCTCCTGATCCACCAGATCTTTAGTGTTAAACAATAAAATCCTTGTGAACACAGCCATTTACTGCACATCTGTATTTATGTCGCCCACCAATCGCCTTCTGTCATGTGCAAGAACCATCAAAGAGGAGGCTAAATAAAAATAGTGAGGAAGGGCAAAAAAAATCTCCTGCGTCTGCACTTTCTTCCTGAAGAACCTGCAGCCATGTTGAAAGCTGGAAAAATAATGCAGTGAATGAGTGCTGAATAAGATTCATGACAGTGACAATTTGTTGATATTGGTCAAGAACAAGCAAACAGACAAAATGCAGATTTATACTTGGTGCAAGTAATACGTACTGAAATAAAGCAATATGTATGTTTGCCATAAATTTGTTAGTTTATATCTGGGTCTTTTTGAGACCTGAAGCCAGTTTCTGAGATTTCTGCTTAAAACCAGAAGTGTGAAACTTTCTCAATTCTGCAAACCACATGTGACAGTTTGCTGCATGGGCTGAAACGAACTGCAGTACTGCAGTAGCGCCTCCTGCAGGACACTCAGGAAATGGAAAGGGTCTAAACACGTGAAGTGAAGTTCCTTACACATTATAATTAGTGTCCAATAGCTTGTTTGCTCATAAGAACAGATTTATCACGGGTAATTGAAGAACCAGATATGGTCCGACTAGTCCTATAGCTGAGTATTATCTTCCATGGAAATGTATGTGCAGCGTTAAGAATAAACTTTCATGGCATTCAGGTCTCTAAAAGTAACCCATCGTCCCAAGCTTACAAATTCATAACAGTTCACATGATTCAATTTGAATAAAATGCTACAAAGTTTAAGGTTATGTTTGGTTCAAAGTTGATGTTTGCATCTTTAAACTTTAATCATGAGAAACTGAACAAAATGCAAACACATTTTCCTTGCTTATTCAAAAACTCATTCACGAAATCAGATTCAACAATCAACACAAAAACTGCCAGTGGTGGTCAGTATCATCATATGTGCATGCCCACACATGTCTAAAACTTTAATAAAGTCATAAAGACTATATGATGTATTATTTTATATAAATACTGTTGTCATAATGCCATCATTTCCTCCTTTTCTAAAGCCTTGCATTCACTGGTGGCTAGATTTTTCTACGGTGGTTGAACCCTGGGTTTCTACCCAAAGCCATAACAACTGCTTTAACTGACGTCACAACATGCCATGATAGAGAATCCACTGAGCAGTCCTTGTTATGCCCAGTATGTTCTATATGGTATTATTTGAACCAGATGGTGGCGATTTGATCATGAAATCAACTGTCACAAAGGAAAGACACAAGGAGCTCCCCTGTCTAAATAGAGGCAGGGAGATCATCGCCTTGGCCTAGAGAAGTGACATGACACTCTACAAGGGGTATCACCTTCTCATGGGCATTACTTAGCTCCAGGCTCTCTGCACCTTCTCACGGTTCTACAAAGTTAACATCGCTCCTCCCACTGGCGTGAGTGCAGCAGTCATTTCTAAACACCTTTACAGTCAGTCCTAAGATGAGTCTGTTTCTCATGACATGTTTAACAGGTGATTCTCACTGCCCGTGGTGGTTATAAGGGGTGAACAGTATAGTTACATATGTACTTTTGGTTCTATGAACACTGTATAAACACCAGGGTTCTCTGACTTTGGGAACCAGTGCCAATCTGGTGGGAACTCAGGAAGAAGATTCCAGGGAAATAATGGGTGTGGGTCACTTGTTGACTTAAGGATTACACCATATAAAAATGTATAGTATGAGAACATTAAAGTTAGTGTCAGTTTTTGGTACAACAACATTTTTAGAAAAGAGTGAGTTATTTTATTTATTTTTAAATTTATTATTTGGTTAAGTTGTTAAAAGGAGCTCCATTAGCCTTAGTTAGTTAGTTTATCAGAATGAAGAAATACCATTTCTCTTCTTATTATTAAAATATGACAGAAGATTGCATAACCTTAACATGTTTGAGCTGTTCTGCGGGTTTCCTCTGGCTTTATCCCACAAACATGCATGTAGGTGGATTGGCTATTCTAAATTGCCTCTAGGTGTGAATGAATGTGTCATATTCTATATGGGATATATATTAGTTTTATGGAATTTATTTCAGACACCCTTAATCCAAGAGTGGCTTACATTTATCATGGTTACACACCTGAGCAGTTGTAGGTTAAGGGCCTTGCTCAAGGCCCAGCAGTAGCAGATTGGCAGCACTGGGATATGAACTCACAACCTTCCAAACAGTAGTCTAATGTCTTAACCACTGAGCTACCACTACTCTACTACAGTATTAAATGTAAATGTAAATGTATTCCACCATACACACTGGCTTCAATATGACCCTGACTAGGATAAAGCGGTTACTGATAATCATACCACTATATTTTCCCATCCTTACATATGTGGAACAGTCCAGTCCAGTGGGAAGCTTATTTCCTCACTAGAGAATGACACCAATATCAGTATTATTGAAATTCCTACAGGATCAGCATCAGCCTTTAAAAGCACATGGTTTGAAATGAAGTGATCAGAGATAGCATTAATGCGACATGACTCCATCAGGATCCTGGGGAGCTGCTCTATCTCTCTCTCCCCAGGTGACCTAGAGTATTCTGGATGCTGCGTGCAATATACACAGACACACACATACACATGCGGACCCCTCTCTGCAGGTGAGCCGGCTTTCCAATCTCTGTCAGCTGCATTTGTGATCAGAGACAGTCGTATAAAAACATCAGTGCATGACTAATAAATGCACACACACATTCAGATTTCTATCTGGGCTCTGAGAGAGAAAGTGAAGGGAGAAACCATGGCACGAAGAGCGCACATGTAATTAAATAATTAAATTAGCACTAATTAACATTTGGGTGATGACTTTTACAGCTTGTAATAGGAGAGTGGGAAAAAAACCCACGAGTCAACTTCCTAATGATTCCTGTGTGCGCTGCGTCTCTTTGCCTCAGTTGCCCTAAGTGCAGATAAAGCAACCATCTGCTGGTAATTAGATCTAAATAATATCAGACGCCGTAGCTAATCACGTTGACTGCACATTTAATTAAAACTGCAATGGAATTTTTTGCCTTATTCCATCCATTTCATTTACCTTCTGGAAAGATCACAATCTCTCATCGCACAAAAAATACAGCATTCATCATTCAAGATGGCCGTAAAGACTAGAAAAGGCGGAATTACCCCCAAAAATTATACACACTTTAAAACACCAACATAGCCATACTGATCTTTTATAGCTCATTTCCGTTAAATGAGAGTAGATGCTGGCTTGTAACAGCGGCCCACTACGGCAGTGAGGCTGGCCATAATGGCTTTTTATTTGCTTAATCTCCAAATTAAATGGTGTTTGAAGCTGAAGGCCCGCTCTTTTCTCCTATGCTATTATCACCATCATCATGAACGCATTTTCCTGCCGAGACCAATTTGAATAAGACGAGCAGGCCGTCTCCAGGCTGTGATATGTGTGTGTGTAATGAAGAGAGACATAGAATGAATATGAGACAGAGCGAGAGAGAGAGAGAGCTCTAATAATGGGTGTTGGGTAATGGCCCTCCTGGAAGACCTGAAGTGTATCTAGTTGGTTCCCAGCTGCCAGAGATGTATGCAAACATGGATCATTGACAGATGGGTGGATACACTTATAAAGACACCACACAAGGGTGCACACAAGCAAATCGAAGTGTGAATCTGTGTCCTGTCTTTCTTTCATCATTGGTTCAACACCCAAAATTATATTAATCAAATCAGCTACAAGCTTTTCAGATAATTTCCTTTTTTCAATTCAATTAGTCCCCAAGATGGTGTGACTACTAGGGGGATTTTTCTGGATTTAATTAACCATAAATGAACATCTCTATGAGACATGCACTCACATCTTTGATTGCACTGAAACATCTATTTTACATCAATGTTAGAAAAAGAGAATTGAAGTTAAAGTTAAATATAAATTTAAATAGAAACCATTACAAAAGCATACTACTTGAGGGCGTCTTTAAAATGTTAATAAAATTTTAAATATATTGTAAATAGTGACGTTGTTCTGGTTTCCCAATTAAGAAAAATATGCAGTTGCTGCATTTGTTTAATTCATTTATGCCTTTCGTTTCTTTATCTGCTCTAAAAAAAAAAAAAACAGCCATCTTAAGTCACATCTGCAGTTTGTCTGCAAATCTAGCTCCTGTCATCAGCACCATAGTTTATAATAACATTGAATAGTTTTCTACTAAAAAGAAAATAACTTGCTATTTTCGCAATGCCAGACTCAATATATGGAGTGGAAGAAAGAGAGCTTCGGAATGTTTTCCCCCCCAGCATATAAAAATTTAAAAAGCACCACCAATGACACTTTAACTTTATAACTTGTGAATAAAGTATTTTTCTGTGAACAATTTATTGGCACATTTTAGGGCCCTTTGCTAATGCCATGACAGTCATTTTTTTAACAGTCTTCCCAAAATGGTGCATGTGTATTATCACAATATCAATTCCTAGTGTTTAGGTACCATACTGCATTCTTATAAATTTGACAAAGGATGGGTCAGGGAAGGGTGGCACAGGTGGAAGCATTGCTGCTTCACACTGTCTGGTTTACTGTCTGTGTGGAGTTTCGACATCTTCTCCCTGTGTCCATGTGGGTTCTCCAGAGAAATGAAAAAACATCTCATTCATCTCATGAGCTTGGTTTGCTGTCTTTGTGGATTTTCACATGTTCTCTCTGTGTAGTTTTTTTTTTCCAGGTTCTCTGGCTTCCTCCCTCCTCTCAAAAACATGCATGTAGGTGGATTGGCTAAGATAACTTGTCCCTAGGTCTAAATGAATGTCCGAATGTGTGTGTGCTGAGATGGACTGGTGTTTCCAGGATAGGCTCTGAATCCACCATGAACCTGACCAGGATAAAGCGGTTACTGAAAGTGAGTGACTGGGGCAGGAAAATTCCTCTAAAAATGCAATTTGTACAAAGCAATATTAGTCAGTGTTTGTTAGTGAGGTGTTAATGCGGAGTCTTGTCTACAAATTTGCTCAGCTAAATAAATTAGTTTTGTGTCTGAGCCCTTTCACGCCACAGTCTGCAGGACTTCAGTGAAAGAATTTTCCAAGGAAACAACCTTTTTTTGGTGGCACATGCACACACTTTCTGCCAGCAATCAGAACACAAAGTGATTAAAGTGTTATTAAAGTGTAGAAACTTTTTTTCCCTGGTGCAAACACACAGACAGAAAGTGACAGAGACAGAGAGAGTGTGAAATGTTGGAAGCCGGTGGGCTGTGACCACCTCTGCCGTGCTACAGTACTGTTCTGCAGACGCTGATGCCAGTAGTGCCACTGTGCCTGCTGCTGGTACTCGTCTAAACATGCTGGCAGTGCCAGTCCAACTCTACTCCATGTGTTTCTGCTCTGCTTCAGACATCTGCCTGCCAAGATAAACTCTTACATTCAAGAGCTTTTACTATTCATAGCATTGAAACACTTCCCTGATGTAATTGTTGAAATTGGCACTACAAGACCAAATGGAAATGTATCGTTTTCAGGCATTATTTAAGGAAAAAAAAAACAAAAAACTAAACCACTAACATGAATGATTATGCCAATGAGTCATCCTTTATTTTTGAAAGGGATTTTAAATGAATTAGTTTATGTGCGCACATTTTAATATTCTTGTGAACTTACATTTAATTTCATTACGGCCCATCTTTGGAAATATGGCTGTCTCTGGATGGTCATACTGATGTTCCTTTAAGTCAATTTATGGAAGATTTCACATAAAAAGGAACACGTTTATGGCATTTATACATTCAAATAAGATTTTTTAGGCAGCATGAACTAACATGATGATTCATATTCTTCTTTGCTAAGGCTATACAGCTAGCTAGGTTGAGTTAATCTGACAAGACTTCTCACAGAAAGTTTAAATAATGTTTATACATATTTATATTCTTTACTACTAACCCTAACTAGCTACTTATCCTGCGCTAACCTGACAGGATTTTAAGGGATTTTTAGGTTAATGTCCACAATATTTACTGCAAATTCTAGCTAGCTAGCTAACATGACAGGATTTCTGAGATAATTTCACATTATATTTATAAATATTCTTTATTGCTAACCATAGTAAGGAAGCTATCATGAGCTAACCTAACAGAATTTATGGGATTTATAAGTTGATGTCCATAACCTTCAGCTAGCTGACAGGATTTCTGAGCTAAATTTGAATGTTATTTATAAATATTTATATACTGTATTACTGTTAACCCAAGCAAAGTAGCTATCATGAGCTCACCTGTCATGATTTCTGAAATCATTTTAACTAATATTTATAAATATTCATATTCGTTACGACTAACCTGTTAGCCAACTGTCATTTAACATCATCATTTAACTATTGCACTTAACATCCTTGCTAACTTATATTTCAGTTCACTGCAAATGCTAGCTAGCTATTTAAACAGACAGCATTTCTGAAAGGAATGTTAAATGATATTTATAAATATTCACTGCAAACGATAGCTAGCTAACTTCAACTAACCTGGCGGGATTTCTTTAAAAAAAGGTTAAGTATTCATAATATTCACTAAAATATTCGACACTGGCTAGCTAATAAGGTAACATTAAAAAAAGAATTCCTTACCTTTTTGAGTCATAATACTCTTGAAAGCTGGGTGCCTTTTAAGAGACATTTAGCCAGACCCTGTCCCATAACTCTGTCATAATATTTCTTTATATGTTAAATTTCTTGAGTTAATTACTAACTGCAGAGTACGCCAACAGTGATGAAAGGGCACAGCAATCACAGCTACGCCAAACATCTGGTCAGAACAGACATGGAGACGACACAACATGACAGTCGAACCAGAACCAGAACCTGAGAGCTCCATTAGCTGCCAGCATCTGTGCCATTGCTCCTTAAGCCATGCTGGTACACCACAGGCATGATGCACTACTGCTAAACGAACAAACTGCTTCTGTACCTTTCATACCAGATTTCTACTAAAGCGTTTCAGTGTTTGATATGACAGTGTCATGAGTACGCTTAGAAATAAGTTATTTTTATGCAGTTGGCAGGTTTGGAAACCATTTTAAAACTTCTGGTGATGTTTTCCTTGAGATTGTTTTAATTAACTAATCTATCTGTCAGCTGTGTACTCTTTGTGATGTCTATGATTTTAAGATTGGCTGGCAAAAATGATATTCATCAGGACATAAATGATAAAAAAAACTCATCCTACATTAGCATTTTGTCATATATTACTGCACGTGCTAACCCCGTATCACTGACTCCGCAGTAGGCCTAATCTTTAAATTTCAAAACCATTACACAGGCTGTACATCTCCCACATACTCTACTGTTCATCGGTTACAATCAACTCAAAGCCTCCCAGTAGATAATCCGGGTCACCGTTTTCCCCTATCGCACACAGGATTGGTAAAGCCTTATAAAGATTATTAACCCTCTGGCCTATTCACTTATAGCCCATGCCACTATCAAACAGCACAATAAACAGTTGTGCTTTTCACTCAATAGCCTGCTCAAGTGGAAGGTTATTAGCTGTGGGTCACTGCCTGGATTTCTCCGCCGTTCAAAATGGCTGCCTTTCAGTAGGCAGGTAGATGGGCAGCCATTAATCAGAGCTCTGGCAGCTGCTGGAGTCAAAATTGAATTCTCAAGATTTTTGTTCAGAGGACAGAAATGCTGTGAAGGATCAGAAGCTGTAGTTTACACAGGTACAGAAAATTGGTGAAAATTTGTGCTGGTTAAAAAACACAGAGGAAAAAGACTGGCAGAAGGTAAAATATTACATTCATTCATTCATCTTACATTCATTCATTCATGCTTTATCCTGGTCAGGGTCATGGTGGATGCAGAGTCAATCCCAGGAACACTGTGGAGTGAGACAGGAATACAGCCTAGGTGGGATGCCAGTTCATCGCAGGACACCATGAAGACACATATTCACACCTAATGGCACTTTAGATTCACCAATCCACCTACGTGTATGTTTTTCAGAGATGGGAGGAAACCGGAAAATCTGGAGCAAACCCAAGTGGACACAGGAAGGACATGCACAGAGAGTAACCTGAGCTCAGGATCAAAATAGGGACCCTAGTTGTGAGGCAGCAACATTGGTGCAACACGGTCCTGTAGAAGGTAAAACAACATTTCCTATTTTAATTCTATGTTATATGTTTAACACAGAGTGCAGCATAATTTCTTTGCTTTAAGTCTCCTGGAGACTGAGGTTTTCATTCCACAGTGGAACTGAGCAGGTGGATAAAGATATTTTTACTTTTTTTTTTTTTTTTACGCAGGATAGAAGACAGAAGCTTCTATCTCTATTGTGAACAGAAGGCCTAAGGCCTAAGGCAGGGAGTGTGGGCCAGCAGCATTCACCGGTGGGCAGGTGTCCAGCGAGCGCCAGTTGGAGAACCGAGCACCATTCCGATTGGCATGCACGAGCCGGTAGCATCTTCTGTCCCAAAACAGCTGTGGCGCAGCAGCGCGCGACGCCGCCATCAGGTGTGTGTTAGTGCTGCAGAATGCTGATAGCTCGGCAAAACTGCAGTCCACTGGTGAGATGTAGGTTGCTGACAGATTTTCCTCCTGAACAGAGATAGGAAGGAGAGGGAGGCACAGCAGGACAAATGGTGACCTTTGAGAAGATTAATTTGTTTACCAACAAAGGCAGGGGCTGTCATTGCGGTGTACGGTTGACCTTTATGTTACTGTCAGCAGGTTTGCAGTTTGAGTCATCTGTTCATCCTGATCATCAGCTCAGGACAGTTGGACAGTCAGTTAACGGAGTGTATATGGCCAATTTTTAAAAGATGGATAGACCTGAATGGGAGACATCATAAGTAAACTTGTCACTCCCTGGGACAATATAGGCAAGTGAAGGCAATTCTGAAGATATATATTCAATAATTTACTATAGATTCATTATTCATTCTCAATATCTTCAAAACACTCAAATGGTATTATTTAGAATTAGATTATTGTAAAATGGCACATGTCTGTAAAAAGAGGCTATGAACTCATGGAGTAATTGAGATCAGAGACATACAATTCAGTACACTTCTTCATCTGGCTCATAAATATCTAGCTACCGTAATACAATACATGAGTGCAACATAAGGCATTAATGGTGGCCCACACTGTAGCTCAGCAAGAGGAAAACCAGGTGTTGGTGAACAATAGCCATCAAAGAGCTTTAAACAATCAGCTTATGTGCTAAACGACTCAACAGTCCCCAACTATCCCAGTGTGTCAGGCATGTATGTCTCGACCTGTCTGCCTGCTGGGTTTTGCCTTTTGTAATCAGAAATCTGAGACTCTCTGTGGCTGATTTTAACAGCAGACCATTAGGACCTGCTTTGGCCAACAGAGGGCACCAAGAGCTGCTTAAAAAGAAGAGAATACACAGACTTCACACCTAATCTGTACTGGTCTGTTTCCTCAAACAAAAAAAAATTCATAAAAGATTGTTTGCATCTTTTGGATGTGGAGACTGTAAATCATTTAGAGCTGAGATTTGCTAAGTGTGAGATTTCAGTACAGACATATAGCAGCTAAAATTCCTGTCTGTACTATTGCTGAAGTTCGGGATCTGACCAAAGTTCCAGTGTTAAGAGTGATAGGCAGGAGTTATTTGACCTCTGGCTAGTGACTAAATCATCTATCAGGCTTTATCTATTAGCATTGCATACAGTACATCCCAAATGTACGAGTCCACCATTTTTCTGTCATTAAAAAAAAATTAATACAATTTTCTCAGTCTACTAAAAACTAAACAAGATTACATCATTCTTTATTAATGTAAGTAAGTCATAACACAAAGAGTTTAATGCTATTTGAGTTGACACGCTATTTGCTAAAAATGGCAACATTGTGTTAATGTGTGTTAGCAGCAAACAATCTTTACTGTTTGAATTAAAAAAAAAAAAAGGACATCACTACAGTTTTTTTGAAATGGACAAGTGGTATGGGAACTGAAGATTTATCAAACCGCTAAAGAGGATTTGTCTCAGTTTTAAATCATGTATTCTTATTTAAAATAATTTAACTAATTAAACGTTTGTATTAGTAGATAAAGAATATAAAGTTCTTGGGAAAGGACTGAGGCTTCATTGTCACTTGGAGGAAGAAGAAAACAGTCTCTCCATTAAAAAAAAATAAATAAATGTTATATTGTCGGTGCTTAAAGCTGTTAAATGGTCGATCTGGAGGAAACTATTTTTAAAAGGTTTTTATCCTAAAATGCTACCAAATATATAAGCCATAACTTAATTTTGACTATTAAAAAGATATAAGCATCTGCAGTGAAATTCTACTAGGAGAAATTCTTATTTCTTTATTTCTTTATTATTTATCTACTAGGAAAATAGGACATCTTAAGGGATCATAATATACAGTCTCCATATCCATAAAACAGTTTTACTAGTTCTGTTTCCAGCATGATATATCTGCAATGTCTAATATAACCCTAGGTGTCTATAACTAAAAATACAGTATCTTGAATAAACATTATGATGAGTCATAGTAATATTAGATTATTTTGACTAATTGACTTGAATTAGACAAAAAAAAATTGGTGTCATTTTAGGCTAAAATGGCTGGCCTATAATTCACTGTAATACAGTTTTGAGCACTGTACACACTCAACCTTTGACCTCAAAGGAATCAGAATTGCTGTTTGTGCCTTTCATGGTAAAACTTTCTCACAAGTCTTAAATAAATGCTATCTGACAAAATCAACCCAAATACTATATGCTTTGTGTAATGCTTCAGTGCACACAGATTAGCGTATTTGAAAGTATTTCTCATGTAGGGACAATTTACCTATTTGAATAAACAAGTTGAGATGTAGTCACATAAGTGGGTGATTAAAGCATGACATGAGTCAACTAAGTGCACATCTGTAGTGCTGAGGTGAGAGTGAACACTCAACCTGTGTCCCATTATTATATCACTGGAGTGTGTGAGAGTAATAGATTAGCAGGTTCGGCTCACCCTGCCCCAAGGGTCTCCTAAACAAAGACTCCTGTCATTTTTGAATAGAATACAGTGTCTATACAGTCTGCTATGGGTCGGTAGCTGTGGGGTTTTGTTACACGTAACCAAGCAATACAGACACACAGCAGGGGAGCCAGACACCTAAACACATGAAGCTTAATGTTGTCATGTGGAACTGCCTGGAATTCCACCGAAGAAATTCGAGTACAGAGTCACAGTGAACCCTGATGAATCATGTGCTACAAAAATGTGATATTCTTAGCATTGGATTTCCCAGATGTCCCCACCTAGCCCCATCTCTTTTTATTTTATAGCAGTACAGTTTTAAATTTAAGAGAGCCATGTCAGAGGAGAATGGCCAGACAGGTTCAAGCTGACTCAAATAATGACTCTTTACAACTGTGAGCAGGAAAGCATCACAGAATGCATAACATGCTGAACCCTGAGGTGGATGGCCTGCAATAGCAGAAGACCACACTGGGTTCCACTCCTGTCAGCCAAGAACAGGAATCTGAGGCTACAGTGGGCACATTGCGCATTATTTTTGACTCAGAAAGTAAAAAGGAGTCTTTTCAGTCAGTATTTTTCTTCATTCAAATTTTGTTCAAAATATTCTGAGAACCGATTTGAATCTAATCGTGAAGCCAGTACTGTGAATCGAATCAGAGTGTATCGTTACAACCTTACTTGCTATTATAGGCAGTAGAAATGAGTATCCTCCACATGGTTACTGGGCTTACTCTCATTGAAAGGGAAAAGAACTTGACAAATCAAGAGAGTAAAGCCTCAGAGTATAACTACTGCTCATTTGAATCAAGAGGAATCTATGGGTAAGTCTGGGCTGAACTTCTCAGTCTGCCATTGTGACAACTACCAGGAAAAGCTTAAGGAAAATGAATGAACAAACGAATGAATGAATGAATGAATGAATGAATGAATGAATGAATGATAATTTATGAAATGATTTATGTGGCAGTGAAGTGTAATATTAATTAATTAATTAATTAATTAATTAATTAATATTACTCAAAGTTTTTTATCTCATTAGCGTTTGATGCACACTGGTAAGACCAGGGGTTTAATGGGGAGGCCCTATTTTTTTCAAGGTTGTCAACAATGTGCATTTCAGTATTGCTTGTTAATTTTAACATCTAAATAATATGAATTCTCAATATTTTCTTGCAAAGATGCATGACAATAAAGCCTCTAATATAGCTTAATGAATACATTAATCTTTAATGTAGTCAAATGTAGTTATCCAGCAGTTAACAGGTGCTTTGAATTTACAATTTTGAAATGAAACTATTTCTCTATAAAGCAGTATGAAACTGTATGAAATCATCATTATCACTGTTATGCTATGTGCTTCAAATTACAGTACTGGAGATAAGCTCAACTTTCTTTCCCAAAAAAACACCCCGCAGGTATAAATAATTCAACACTGCCATGGTCCAGAATGTCTAAAATATAGGGAGAGTTCTCTTGCTAGAAATATGTCTGGAGGCTGTTGGATGGTGGACCTGCAGAATACAGGATTGGATAATTTTGAAACCTATACAATCCATGACCTTTGATCTTCAAGGAATAAGTAGTGCTGTCAGTGTATTTCTTGAGACAAAAACTTTCTCACAAGTCTCTTCAGATCTACTTAGTGAATGATGAACCCAAATTACACCATTTGAGATATATCTTTTTATTAAAAGTACATTAATAACAAATTCAATGACATGAATAGTTGACACTTTAAATGCAGAGAAAAATAATAAAGTATATATATCTTCATACAAAAAGAAAACATTTAAAGCCTAAGCACAGCTAAGCACAATGTCACAGAATAAGCCAATTAAAACAGTCAACAAATAACAAGCACGATAATGCATACTACTCAAAGTTAACTCAACAATTTGCTGATAAACTTCAAACAAAAAGTGTATTCTTTTCTCAAGGGTGAAAATCTTTTATTGTTGTTTGGCAATAGGATGGTTAATCCATAATCCATAAATACCAATAACAAGATATAATTGCTATAAATAAATCACAAATGATCATTGTTTATCATAACAATGCATACTATTATTTATTATAGCAAAAGCCTAAAGCATGGAATAAAGATCAAACATATTTAGAGCTTACTAAATCTGTTGCTCGTAAACTGTAGTTACTAACTTTTTCAAAAATGTTGACTGCTAAAGATTTTTCCAAAATATTATCTGGTATACTTAAACATACACTGCCCTCCAAAAGTTTGGAAACGCCTGAACAAAATAGGGTTTTTGGCCAATATCAGCATAAATCCTCTTTAGTTAGTGACCATTTTGCATTGATAATAAGGGACAACACTAGGCATCCGAGCAGTCAGTTTATTCAAACATTGACTTGATATATTACTCCAAGCCTCCTGGAGGATTGCCCAAAGATGATT
>CM040999.1:7345436-7370436 GCA_022985145.1 Pangasius djambal
AATCAGTAAGCATTAAATCAAAAGGCAAGCATGCAGCTGACAGAACGACACCTCTGACAGTTTTTACACAGAGCTCACAATCTCACATTAACATTTCTAACATTCTACACAATGAGCTTTCTTCTGTTATTTTGTTCAACGAAACTTAACCAAAATATAGACAACTACAACTTTAACTAAAATGTATAAAAATCCATTAATATTTCACTGTACACAGAAAGACAACAAAGGGAAATCTACAGTACACATGATCAACAAAATTGATTCAATTCACCAAAATACAAGAAGCTAAACAGGACGTCGGTGATAAAAAAGAAAATATGGACAAAGCAGAAACAAAAACTGTACTGTTTAATACACACTTCCTCTTTGAGATGAATGTGTGTGAAAGTGCTACGGAAAGTGGGTGGGTTTTGTAAGGCTCTAGTTTCCTATTGACTCATGGCTTTTAAGATCTCAGTTCTGATAGGAATATGTATCTGTTTGTGGGTTGGCTACTTCCTGTGGTGTTAATAAGAGCATTTTCCTAGGACTCGCTGGAGCAGCGGATGGAGGGAGAGCCCATCTGGGTGAGCACCTTGTCCAGCCACTGCAGGGGTCCGTTCAGGTGCAGCTCTATCCAGCAGGGGGTGCTAGTGACCGTCTGCCGCCTACAAAGCAGAGAGAAAGAGAGAGAGAGGGCGAAGGGGTGAGATGAAAGAGATGGTGTTGATTAATTTTCTTTAAGAGCAGCTCTGAAAGTAGAGCCAGCTGCAACACAAATAACAGGTTTATATGAATAAGCTCAATCTAACAGGTTATCATTCTACACCATACACAGGCACTGGTATAGCAGACATGCCACATAACCCAAGCCTAATAATAAACAAATACAATATGTTGTTATTAACAAATAAATAAATGTCATCACTGTTGTGGTGAAGCTTGTGTGAGGAGACGGTTATTTAACTTTTACGGAAGGAGTCTCCAGTGTCAGCGCTTTATAACTGTCAGAGGTAATGCTGTTCCTAAGGTTTCCACCATGGGAGGACTTTGTATTTTTCTCAGTAACATGACAAGCTGCGTTTTCTTTGTTCAATTAAGTTCAAGAAAGAGAAAAACGGAGGCTGGTGAGGAAATGACTGTTTATAGCTGCTGTAGTGTAAGTGATAACAGGAGCTAACTTGTTTCTCCGATGTTCAACAACATTAAACATAAATATATACGGTTAAAACATGATGCATCGGTCGTTAATAAATTAAAAAAAAACAACTTTGGAAAATTGTGGTATAAGAAGAATAAAACTATTATGTGAAAATCATCTTCAGAGTGGGAATGGTAACACATCACACCATCCTGTCATGTTTTATCCTTTACTAATTATAGGTACTAATCTCAGATGATTTATTTAGGTAATAAATCAGCAGGTCATGACACAGTTCAGTGGCTGCAGTGACACTAGTGTGTCTGGGTTTGAGCTCAGTCTGTGTGTAAACTCTGCTCTACACGACTCCAGTCTCTCACAGGGACCACCATCACTGCCAAACACACTCTCCTACATTCCACTCTGATTACACAATGGCCCAGTCTCTTTCTCTCCATTATACACACAGACACACACAAACACACACACACACACATCTTGTCTCTGGGTCTCAGAGACCTTGACTCTAAACCTCATCTTACTCCATTCTTATTCTGTTCTTCTCCTCAGAGTTACTTTTTCTCTGTCTGGTTCTCTCTTGTTCACTCTCTCACAACACACACACACACACACACACACACAGTAAGTCCAAATCTGTCTAATTGCGGTTTCCGCTCTGTGTTCCTAATTGAGTTTAATAGCTGCTTTGACACTTGAGAAAATGTTGAAACAAAGGCAGCTCCCTCACTCTTTTCCTCCCTGCGTGTCTCTCTTCAGATGCAGACCGCTATTTTCTGCAGCACACTTTAACTCCTTCACGTCTCTGAACGACTCTCAGCCTTGAGCTGCTGGCAGCTCCTCCGCCACTACTGAAATTTCACTGAAGATCAAAGAGAGGGAGAGGAAGTGCGTGGTGGTGGGGGACAGTAAGAGGATGGAGAGGAAAAACATGATTAGTTAAGAATGGGAGTGACGGATGAGATGAGGCTCTGATTTAAAGGGATTTATTGCCTTAGCTTCAGTTTAAGGTTTGTACTGCTTTAAATTATTCTATTCAACCTGTGAGCAGAATAAATGACTCACTGACTGCACTAATGGAGAGGAACATGCCAGCCCAAGTACTGCTGCAGGCACAGTGCTGCATGTGGAATATAGTTTAATATGCAATGAGGGTGAACAACTGTTTTAAGTATTCCAACATAAATAATAAGTCATAAATTATCTTTCACATACTCAATCTTTTAAAAATTAAAAGCTGTGTATTTGAGTTCCCGAGTGGCGCAACAGGAAAACTTTCTCCCGGCAGTTACACAGCCTGCTCTCTGGGTAGGATGGATGGCATTTTCATAGGAGACCACTTTAATAGGAACACCATGTGCACCTGTTCATTGGTTTAATTTTCCATTCAGCTGGCAGCAGTGTAACGCATAAAATAATGCAGATACAAGGGCTTTAGATAATTTTCAAGTCAGAACTGCGGAAAAAATTCAGTGGATGTTTTTTTTTTTTTTCGCACCTTGTGTAAACTCTATAGACGGCTGTCTGCTGGAAATGTCAGGAGATCAGCAATTTTTGAAAAACTCAAACCAGCCCGTCTGGCACATATAACCGGGACACAGTCAAAGTCAATTAGATCAAATTTTTCCCAATTCTGATGCTGGATGTAAACATTAGGTGAAACTCTTGATCTGTATCTGTATTATTTTATGCATTGCCCTCCTGCCACATGATTGGCTGACTGGATAATTGCATGAACGAGCAGATGCACAAGTGTTCCTATTAAAGTGGCTGGTGAGTGATTATTCTATGGGAGTTAGTTATTAATGTGGTTCTTCATATGTCCCTAACACCAAGCACGTTTGTATTCGGTGCCTTGTTTAGGTTTTCAAATAACACCCATGTAATGGGAAATTAAAAATGAGCAATGATTTTTCGGCCACTTTGCAGACTTGCCCTTTCCGCAAACAAGAACTCAAACTCCGGACGAGTGCTTTTCTTTTGTGCCACACCTGCTTCATAAAGTAGTACAGGGACTAGGATGTGACTCAAACCGAAGCATGTAATTATCTGCTGCTATTACCAGAGTGTTATGAGAATGAAAAACTTTATTGTGTGCCTCAGTATGACTGTCACAGTTACCTATTCTACTGAGAAAACCCCTCCTCCCTTAAAAAGAGCCTTTCTTTAGCTATTACTAAATCGTAGGCAGATCGCATACTACCATCAGCTGTGCTTTACTGAGATCTCAAAGCGCTTTTGTATCTGATCACTTATGCCTGTGAGATCAGAACACAGCACAGAGGCTAGCCAGTTAATGCTAGCTAAAACATAAGGTCTGGCTGAATATCTCTGTCTGTTATGATCTGTCTGTGTTCTTGCCTTTGACTTAGCTAGCTTGCTACCATCGGCCTCGGCCCTGGACTCACTCCAACTCAAAGACAAGGGCAAAAGTTCCTCTATGTTATGATGTCTACGGACCTGCTTGAAGCTGTACGGGTATTTAGTCGGGCACAATGATCCAGGACATATCTGAGCTGGGTGTGCATTTGGAAACTCCCACCAATTTGAACCCGACAGCTCAGTCTGAGAATGAAAAAGAGACGCAGATTTTCTCTGTTTTTCCTGTAATTACTATTACCGAAGTTCTAGGACACAGCAACTCAGGATCATCATGTTATAGAGTATTTTTCTTCCCTGACTCAATAATTTTTCAAACAAAAAAAATCCTAAGCACTGTAGCTTTAAGAAAATGTGGGGGAAAGAAAACGTGAGAGAAAAAATGAGAGACAGAAAGAGAGAAAGAGAGTGAGGGGAAATGTCTACTTAAATACAGAAAGCTGTCCGAGAAACAGACTTTCTCTATTTTTACTCTTTCTTCCTTTCTCTTTTTTTGCCGCTCATATGTCTTTATGGTGAATTTCCCAGTGGAAATCCTCAACTGGTTTCAATTATGGTCTTGGTTTCTCTCATTCCCACAAAAGATTAGTCACGAGAGAGACAGCGAGACACAAAAGGAGAGTATAGAGAGAGAGAGAGAGACAGAGAGAGAAATCAGGAAACTCTGACACTTCTCGGAACAGTGTGTGTTTTCAGAGTTGTGCGACTTGCTAGCACAGACCTAACAGTTTACATGGCTGGTATGCTTATCTAGAGGTCTCAAGGTGTTCATCCAGTGGTGATTCTGGTTAGTGAACACCAAAACCAGCCCAGGAAAAAACAGACAGCTCAGACAGATGGACAGATATCTACCCAGCTGCTTCACACACATTCAGCTCTCCTCCAAACACTGCACCGAGAATCAGTGCACTGCATTCAAAATCCCAAATTCAACCGCTGGGCACGTCTGAACTCATTTTACAGGTTAGCAGAAAACAACTGACTCTCTGTGATACATTTTCTTCATTTAAACTAATACCTACTAATGAGTTCCATAAAAACAGAAGGTTTAGAAATAAGGGAAGCCAAAACCTCATATTGTTCTGGGGGAAAAAAAACAAAAAAACATCAATGCTCGCTGCTTCTTTCTTCTCAGGTGGACCTCCGAAGAACTTCTGACTAAACATTAACCAGACTTTAGTCATAATGACGTCTCCTGTTATAGCACAGCATTGAAGTAGAATGGTGGTGGCTCAGGTAAGGCAAGCTAAGACTCACCTGTACTCGGCTCCCCAGCCCTTGACAAAGCTCATGCGGATGGTGCACATGCGGGTCAGCTGATACACAGCCTCAAAGCCTTGGTTCACTGACTGGGCCAAAAGAGCAGCGAACTCTTGATTATTGAAGATCTTCAGATTACAGCCTGACAAAACACACACCCACACCCACAGACCAAATATTAAAGATACAGGTTGTCTGGGAGAGGGCAGATTAATACTGCGACATATTAGGATGCATGTGTCATGACTAATTATTTTGAGTATTTTGAATATCATCAGTATACTGGCTAGGGGTGGGCAATATTTTAAAAAATATAATATCATGATTCTTAAAGGCATTTCCGTGATACAAGATACATCACAAAATATAGGTTCGTTCACAAACTGCCAGCAATACAGTAGTGTTGCCTTTAAATAAACAAAACTGTTAAAAATATATTTTTATCATCAATAAACACATTTATAACAATTTTTTTTATCTGAAAAAAAAAAATTTAATCTGTAAACATTTTTAACAGTTAAAAATTTAAGATTAAGCTGCTTCAAGTCAATTTGTAACCATAAAAAAATACAATAAAATTTATTTAAAAAAAAAAAAAAAATCACAATACACATGATATCACAAAAAAATGTATTGTGAGGTAATTAATCACGATACTGATATTATTCTGCAGCCCTAATACTGACCGCCTGTAGCGAATTGGATATTTTCACTATTTGTTTCTCTTTACCTCATCTTCCTGGTGAAATATTTAAAAATACAGATCCAGCATGGGAGCTATTAGCTGTTATTTCAGCAAAATTAACCATCAAATTTAATATTTATGTTTTTTTGTGTATCTTCAAATTGTGTTCATGTACTGTGATATATTTTTGCCAAACTGCCCAACCCTAAAGGACGGAAGACAAATAGGACAAACAACTGTGATTTCAGGCCAAGAATACAATCATATTGCTGAATTATTGCCTGCTTATATTTGTTGTTCATTATAATGTCATTATAATAATTTACTTTAATCTTTCATACAATTTAGGTACATATTAAATTAATGATGATTCATCTCTAGAACATGGAACGAGGAATAACAGGACCAGGGGAGAGAGAAAGTACCCCAGTTTTTCTGAACACAGTTTAGTGATGTAATAACTGAACAAAAATGGCTTATAATTCGAAAACACATCGTGTGTTTTGAGTTAGTGGTTTAGTTTGTCTCTGACCTGGTGGGATCTTGCAGACGGTAGCGGGGTGCCAGCCGTAGCGCTGGTTGCAGTTGGGACTCTGAACAAAGATAGCGCTATCACTGAGACACTCAGCAAACACCTCACCTCCTATGTAGTATAAGCGCACCCCCCGGCCTAAACACACACACACACACACACACACACACACACACACACATACATTTTATACATACATACATACATACACACACACACACACACACATACATATATACACTTACTTTAATAAAATCATTAGTACACTTCCATTTTTTATCATGTTAAAATACACTGATAAGAAAAGTAGAGACATAAGCAACAATAATTGAGTCTGGTCAAGGAAATTACTATAATTTATATAGAGACGGATACTGGTTTATCCATTCTATCACACATTTTAATGCACATTTTACATGTAAACCTATAAAGAAGAAGAAAATGTAAACTGGTCAGAATTCAGGGGACCTTAGTTAAAAAGTTCCACCACTGGATTTGGATCAAAGTGGAGAACTTACTAATGTTTTCCGGAAAAGTGGTGGGTGACGTCGAACGCTTCCTATCACTTGAACAATCAGACTGAGGCTCAGTGAGCAAGTGAAAACAATCACTGGTAGAGTAAGGGTGAAAAAGAGTTACACCCTTTTCACCCGTTTCTAACGAAATCTGATACCAGGCATTACTCAGTGGTAGCGGTGCTTTATGGTTACAACATGCTCATCATACGAACCACAAAAAGTGCTCCAGGCAGTGCTCTTTCTATACAAAAATGCCTACTGTGATCAGAGCCTTAAGGTGAAATATTGCTTTAGATGTCTCCCGTCAGGAGGAAGTGAATCTTGTCCATTTTGGTTTACATCAAGGACTACGTCTTAACATTTTCGCCACCTCGTGTTTTTTTTTTTTTTCTTTCTTGTATGAAATATGGAAGTCAGTGCATACCAATGTGTCTGCGTGTGAGCTCCACGGCAGCATTGCGATTAATATTGGACAGCAGGCCCAGGCAGAAACGCTCCGAGTTGGATGGATCAGTAAACCCGTCCACTGTGAGAGAGGGCTGGGATGCGTGGAAGATTTCCCCCACCCGCTGGTTCAGCTCATAGTAGGATATGGAGCACCAGAACGCTGGCTCACAGTACGTCACAGGCTGCAGATCTGACAGAAGGAAAGACAGAGATGGTTAAAAAAAAAACAATACAAAAATCAACAATGAAGAAGTAAAAATGATCTGCAGCAAGAAATGGGTGGAGCTCGCTGACATAGTGATGTTAATAGCAAGTGTAGTTTCCCAGAAACAGGGCAATGGAAACACCAGCATTACTTGGGCAAGAAAATTATTGCCTTACACGCCAGCTTCATAAACACACCACAATTCCTGTAACTGCTTCAGAAAAGGAAAAAAGAAAAAAAAATATAAAAGAAAGAAAGAGCTTCAATAGGCTGGATGAACAAAACCCCTATGTGTAGCATGTGGAAGTATGCTATTTATTATTCCAGCAACAAGGGGGAAGACAAGCCCCGGGATCTTCACTTCAGATAATAAGCAACAGGATACTGTCATGTGAGGTGTGTGTCGTGTTTGTCCAAGTGCTCCTACAGAGATCAGACCAGGGGGAAGACAAAAGGTTCATTCAGCTGTGGCTTCCTCTGGGTCAGTGACTAGAGGGAAGAATTCATAACACAAGTGTACAAACACTGACACGTGCAAATACGTACATACGCTACAAACACTCCGTAAGGTCCTACCTAAGTTGCTCGGTGGTGGAGATAAAGAATTTGGTGAAAGGCTTGGAGATCCTACAAAAAAAAAAAAAGGAAGCAGATGGTTATAGACAAAGAGATTTCACTGAACTGACTAAATATGATGGAGTGCACTGACAAGTATGTCCAATCACAATCATTCTCATACTCTGAGCTCTAAAATATGACCTAATTTATGAGACAGTGTGAAATGCTATACATGTGATGATTTTATAGACATCCGTCTGGCACTCTGATATGTCTCCGATGTGTTGATAATGTTGACTTACCTGTGTCCATGCTAGGGTTCAGGGAATAGTCACTGGTCTCCCCATCCTCACTGAGGTAGCCTGGAGGAGGTGTTTCTGAAAAACACACTCTTGTATTACTATATTTGTGAGGTACTTGTTTATTAGTGTAGCTAAATACTGAACACTAACCCTAACCTTAACCTGAGTAACCAGGCCCTTTTGCTCTTTGTTTGATAAAATGCTAAAATTATTATGGATTTGGTCTCCGCAAAAAGATATACAGTATACACACACACACACACACACACATCTTTGTCTTAATATTCTTGTGAGGTTTTCACTGACATAATTATTAATGCAGCTAATTACTGAAGTTTTTTTTACTATTATTTTAAAAAAAGCACGTATTCCTTTCCTTGTGGAGACATTTGGTCCCCAACATGACCCCCCAACCATACACCCCTCCTCCACACACACACACACACACGCCCAAAACCCACCCAGCCACCCAGTCTCACATACACACGTAAAGACAAAGACTGCAATCTTACACATAAACACACAGAGAGGCCATGAAGTGCATCAAAACTTAAATTACAGTATATTCAAGAACACATTTTTGTGTGTTTCTGGACTCATCTGCTGAACAATTCCTCTCTTACAGACAGACTGGATTAGCCATGCATTTTTCCGGCAACATTAATCATTATTAGGGCACTTATTCATGTAGCACAAACTAGGACAGTGGGTGCGGTGAGAGAGAGTTTGGTCCTCACTTTGTACCATGAAGTATTTTTCTAAAATTAAACAAAAGATATGCACCTGATATTTAATGTCATGTAACACCAAGAAATACACCTGATATGTAACATTATATGCTTGCAACTCATTATACTGTATATAATAATATATATATATATATAATGTGTTTCAAGCTCATGACATCACATATCACGTGTAAGTGATATTTGAGTGAAGTCCTTTAAAGCACTTCTCAACAAAAAGAGCTGTTTCCAGGTTTTTTAGGACTTCAACTGAAGTAAAATCCTGCACCTTGTATGAACCCTGACACACACACACACACACACACACACACACACACACGGACCTGCTAACAGGTGTAGCGCTTGTGACTCATAAGATCTTTCCTCAGACTGAACTTCCTGTTTAGAATAAATTTATTTTCAATAGCAGCGGCGCAGCACGGCTCTGTCTCGGAAATGCGAACTCAAACTTACTGTAACTGACCACTTTTCCAAACCCTGAATTAAATTCCATTCTGCTGACGTACATGCAGAGCCCATCCCAAGTTAAATCTGCCGACTGCAGCACAGATGAGCTCTTTCCCACATGTACAGTACCGTTTACACGGCTGAGTCATGAGCTCAGTGTCAAGTTTTGTTCATTTTTTTTTGACTACATCCCGACCCTGTCTTATACCACTCACACTTACTCCTGTAGATTTAATTACAAGTATAAATGGGTTAAGATGTTAAAATGTTTTTCTTTTTTTAATTAGTGTGTGAGGGTGTGACATTTTTAGCTACAGAACCTGTGCATTCATCTAGCTCACTAATTTTAGTATTAACTTTAGAGATGAACATAATATTTGGTTGTTATGGTATATTTTGTTAGTTTTGCCTACTGTTAAATAATTGTCAAAGAATATGACATTTTAAACAGAGACTCCGAAACTGAAATCCCACGAGCTAGCAGGTCATTAGCTGGCTAGCTATTTGGGATGGGAAGAAGACAGTGGGAGAGCATTTGCAATTTTGAACCTATGCCATTTTAATAGTTAGGCATTACAAACGTATAATTTATAAGCTTACCAGGGTTATTTTGAATAGTGTATGTGTGTATCTGTGTATGTACATGTGCAGTCAGGTGAATGAAATGGTGTATGAACAGGATATTAAGATTATAGCAAGGTAAAACACTGATTAGTTTCAGTTTTAAAGCATGCCATATAATAATGATGAACGGTGAACAGTTTGTGGTTGTGGACTCAAACTACAGTACACACGTGTGTGTGTGTGTGTGTGTGTGTGAGAGAGAGAGAGAGACAGTGTTTGTCGATTTCTCAGACAGTTCCCTTGGGTGGCTCCATTGTGTGTGTGTGCGTGTGTGTGTCTGCAGCAGTGTTCACGGTGCTCGTCCTTGCTCCTTGCTGGCCTGCTTGAAATGGACTCTGCTAAACTGCTCCTTTGTCTGCATTTTCTGTCTCCGTCTGTCTCTGCCAGCTCCTGTCCTGACCACAGCTCATTCAGCCTCACATGTAAGGAAAGCACACAGATGCATGCACTCTCTCACACTTTTACCTGCAATGTAGTTGCTCGGTGGCTCAATGCCAGCGGGGAAGTTGGTGTTTTCAGGGATGGAGTGACTGTAGTCATCCAGAGGAGGAAACTCACTGGGAATCTCAGTGTGCCGAGGAACCAGAACTGGGGGAAGAACTACAGAGAGAGAACAGGGATACTGGTTATTCATGGACAACCAATCCCATATGACATAACCATATATTCAGATTTTAAAGGACCGCACAAAAAGCCTTGATTTCCTGACAGTCTAGTTTCCAAACTAAACACTGCTGCCAAACACACATATTGACGCTACCTGCTGCAACACTGTACCACTTCGTTTTAAGTTATAAAAATATTGTGGACTCCGGCTATACATTACAGACCACCCAAAGTATAGATACCACTATAAACAGTAGTATCATCAAAAAAAAAAAAAAAAAAAAAAAAATGTTTTTTTTTTTTTTTTTAATTGGCTCTCTTCCTGTCCATTACTGTTTTAGCAAAATGAAGATCTAGGTCAGGTAAACTACTGCTGCTTGACCACTGCAAACCGGCGCAGTGCCAGTATGAAAACAGAAGGGCATGTCTCTTACCTGGCGTCTCTACACGCTGATAGTGGTATGGGTTCACACACACCTCGTCCTTCTTCATATGGAAAGCAAACTCGCACAGCTCCATGGCTCTCAGCTCGTGGTGAGACTGAAGGTCCGGCCAGCGCCACAGCCGGCAGTAGATCACATGAGGGAGACCCTTCCTATGAGACACCTGTAACCTCCCGTCCAGAGACCTGACACACACACACACACACACACACACACACACACACACACACACACACACACACACACACACAGAGAAAAGATAGAAAGACAGATTAGTGATGGAAAAAACATCAGTTTGCAGCAAGTAGTTAATTTACATGGTTACATGTTAGAAAATCTTTAACTATAAAAAACTATAAACATAATATAAAAGAAGATTGTGGTTTTTCTTTTTGACTAACACGTTTTTCCTCCCAGTAAAGTCAGTATGGCAACCGTTTTCAGTTTTAAGAGATTTTTTTGAAGGCATTATTCATTTAGTGTTTGCCAGAACCTTTTAACATGGTGAAAACAGTTGCCATTGCAAGAGCATCTTTTCTTCCTTTAAAAGCACAGAGATGCCTATCCTGACCGGGATAAAATGATCAGATCTCGAGTTTGTCAAAAAAAAAAAACAACAACAAAAAAAAAAAAACAGAAGATATTTCAGGATAGAATTTTGGAGGAATAAAAACACTGATATTACAGATCCAGACAGAAGTTAACTTGCACTTGTAAAGGAAAATTGCCACAGCTCTCCATGTAAAACTATCACTGACCAAACAGGGCTTTACTGATAGACACTGCTGTTAGAAAAAGGATGTTTTTACTGTTTTTGCTCAGAAATGACTTACAAGTGGCAAAACATTTAAGTAGAAACAAGCAAAGAGAACACAGTTTCCTGATAAAAAGTCATGTGCTTTTGTACCACTGGTACAAAAATGAAAAGGAACAGGAAGTGAATACACAAGAGACCTTACAGGAAGGCATATGGTGCATTTCAAATAGCCGAGTTTTATTAAGTAACACGAGGTCCTGAGCAGAGGTTTAAACCTCATATAGCTGAATGTTTTTTATTCTGATCAAGCAGTCAGCCTTCTTTATTCTCCTCCAGATTACTTGTAAGCCTCTAGCATCATCCGAATCCACTCAACCATGGAGCACTATTGTGTAGAGACTTATGAGACAGCCAGAGGCATCTTTCTCTTTCTCTCCCTCTCTCATACACACCATATATGTTTAAACAAACATGCACAGACACACATGTGCACACAAACTGAAATGCTTTAAGGCACCATAATATCAAAGCCCAAGAGCTCTTTAAAAGATATCTGTTAGACTGTAGAAACAAATGTGCTTTTTTTTGCTGCCAATTAGGAAGAAAAAAAATGATGATAAAAACAGAAAGCCAGACATCCTGTTGAGAGACAGTAACATTGAGTGTCTGAAAGAGAGAGAAAGAGAGAGAGAGAGAGAGAGAGAGAGAGAGAGAGAGAGAGAGAGAGAGATTTTGGCTAAAAGAGAGGAAAATACAGTAGAATTACATCAACAAATCTACTAAATACAAAGTCTAACTAGAAATGAATTACAAGATGCAACACTTTAATTTATTCAGCCACGGCCTAATTTTTTAGTAATCCACAGCTTGTATTTCATATAACAACTACACAATCAAGGCAAGGTCCCTCATTCACCCTTCTAAACACACACACACACACACACACACACACACACACACACACACACACACACACACACAAACACACCCCCGCAGTGTCAGGGTCAATGGCTGGGCTGAAGGAGGAAAGGCAGGGCTGTGCTTCAGTCTGTGCATGTACACAAGCTGTCATTTTCTCTGGTTTACACTTCAGTGCAGAGAGAGAGAGAGAGAGAGAGAGACAGAGACAGAGAGAAAGAAGCAGTGAGAAAGAGACAGAAACAGAGCCACAGAAAGAACAAGAGAAAGATGAATGAATATCTTAGATAAAGAAAAGTCTTATATAAAGAATATATTATATAAGGAATAAAGAAAAGGTTATCTAGTATTTCTCATTATGAGATTATAATATAACAGATATTAGAGCATGAAGTCTGTTTCTAGACATACTGATTAATTTCAAGGTTAAAATCGGCAGATAATTTCACTTCTTTCCAGAAATAAAAGTTTGAAAGAAGCAAAATTATCTGGCCATCGAGTAAGACAATTTCAGGCTTGAAATGAGAAAAAAAACCAAAGAATCGAATAAAGGGAATTATTAGTTGAATTTGCCTATATTCACAATATTTTTACTTGCTAAGATATTTTCCGCAGTGCTCTTCTAACGTGTTTGTGCCCTAGACAAAAAGTCGGCCAATAATCCAGCTATAATCTGTGGTGTTCAGTCCTCACATTATACATAAAAGATATTATTTGAGTCTAACTAGTGTTTTTGTTTTCTCTCAGTATGTTTACCCATGAGGTGCCTGTTAATTATAGCAGGACATAGTTTTGTGTTCTGAAAAAAATAATGTCTGTCTTCCGCGCAGGCTAATTAATCCACCTAGTAAATGCTATTTTACCATCAGCAGGGCGCACCTCAACTGATGTGTTTGAAACTATAGCACTCTCTGTTTACAGCATCAAGGGCTCATACATAGCTACATAGTGAATGAAAACATTCATTTCGCAATTAATAAGAAGTTGTTTTCTTCAGCCCAGACACAAGATAGCACCCGGGCTAGTGATCTGTCCAACAAAATACAGGACTGGTCCGTTTGACACTACAACATAAACTTCTACTCTGCAAAAAGCTAACAACCATGTGCTCATGAATGCCGTTGGTACTGACTCAGGAGATGGTGTGCATGCCCCTTTAGGAAAGGCCATGTTAGTGGTGTGGACATGTAATCACTGATGGGCTTCATGGCTAATGATATGGGATACAGGGATAATATGATCTCTTTACACTCTTTGTCAATTCAGGAAGTTCTAAGCTTAGGTAGGTCACACGCATTGCCCAAATCCAACACTAATCTAAATGTGAAAATGTAGAAAATTAGGTTTTCTTTAAGGCAAAGTGTGAACCATTTTAGCTGTTATAATCAAGGTTATAAATGAAAAAAAGAAAAGCGATAATGATTAATCATGCGGCAGCAAAACTACTTAAAAATACTTTGGATTGTAATAGCATGATGAAACTAAATGTACAAAATCCACATGTTGGGAGTGGGACTGCAGTCCCCTGAAGTTCTGACCCTCTGCTCTTCTCATACATTATGCATGACTACGGCATTATGTATTAAATACGCATTAGCACACTTACCCTGAGTGATAGAGAGGCAGAGACAGACACGGAGACAGAGAGAGAGAGAGAGAGAGAGAGAGAGAGAGAGAGAGAGAGAGAGAGAGAGACTAATGAAAAAGGTTATCCTGGTTCAACAAAGCTCCCCAAGTCCTTTTCAAATCCAAGGCACAGACACCATTCATGTCACAAACACTTAATCATCAGGAGAGAGTGCGAGAGAGAGAAAGAAAGAAAGAAAGAAAGAGGATACAGAGCAGTACACTTTTCATATATTCAACAACTTTGTGGATGAATGATGTTTATGGCAATGGTGAAATGGCTCGGTACAATGCTTTGAGATTCTTGTACAAACAGCAGAAATTCTAAATATGCTAAACTTTGTTTAATAATAGTACCAAAATGTGAAAATCTCCCTCACATAAATGCTCACATAAAGTGATTGCCTTGCATCACTTTTCAGTTCATTTACCTTGGAGTCACAGCACTCAGACTTTATTGTCAGTACAGATACCGTGGGCGAAACTGACTTGGAAAATGACTGCTGGCTGACTGTTGAGAGGAAAGTTGATTAACAGCACTGTGCCATAAATGGACACACACACACACACACACACACACACACACAAACACCCGGAGGGTAGGTCTGTCCCGCTGCCCCAGTTCAGAACAGAGGCTGTCACTTCAGTACAGAGAGGGGTGAAATTTAGGAAGCAGAGTGTGGGAGGGAGAAAAAGAGAGAAGTAAGAGTGGAATGCAGGAGTGGTACGAGGGGGAAAATGACAGCAATGACCTGATAAGATCTAAAGATGACAGGCAGATTTAATCTGTACAGCTGAAATACGGGGCTTTCAGATTCTGGAATGAGACAGAACAAACTCATATGGTGCTTTCACATATACAGTGTTGAGTCCATTTAAATGGGTGCGTTTTCCTTTTTGGTGCGGTTCTTTTCGGCAAGCGACTGACGACACAGCGATCACACTCAGGTGTGCAACAACATAATCGGTCTGAGCAGCGTAGTCTTGGTCCGGTTCCAAGCACACTGTAGTGCATTTGGGTTGATTCTGCTAAGGTGACTTACAAGATACAAACTGAGCCAAAGAACAGAGGTGTAGCACTGCAGGAAATGTGATGTGTTCTGGATGTTTGGTCTGATGGAAGAAAAAAAAAAAATCACAAATGCTGGATGCAGCACAAAAAAGCTTTAAAACTGTAATTTATATTATTATCTAATCTATTTAGGCTTTTTTTTTTTTTAGAACTGGCTCTGTGTTCTCTGTGCTTGGGGAAAGTTTTGTTCATTTTATTTCAGACCAGTGAAGAGTTTTACAAGTACATTTCCATCCCTACATACCCCTCATCCAAATATTTTTTTTGGGGGGATTTTTGTTTAGTTTAATCATGTATTTATTGCAAACAATCCAAAAGTATCAATTTCGCTCTGACCCTGAAGCGCCCTGGACTTCAGCATCACTCCGTATTACACTAACACGGCTCTACCCACTTACTGCAAATATGGGTGTTATTCAGTACAATGGGTTCCTCAGAGCAAAAAACATCATGACTGTAGCTCTCATAACATACTACAATAACCAGAATTCTCAAGCTGAAAGTTCTGCGCATGATTACAGCATCAATTCATCAGTTTACTTTCTGCTACTTTTAATGTATGGTATAAACCTGAGAATCACTTTGTATGTAAATACCTGCCTGCAAATACTGAGGTTCTTTCAATTGTCTTTGTTGCATGTTGACGATTATTAAAGATTATTAATAATATTGATAAGTACAACATTATTACTCAGTTATTATCAACTTTCAGTGCTTTCAATTCAAAGACAAATTGAGAAGTTTCAGAAGACCTGAACAGTCTTTGTGATGACTTGAACAATCTAATGTTTGTGATGCAAATGTGATGCACAGAAATAGGCTGGGGCGAGACTTAGAGAGCAGACTGCTTCCAACACACACACACACACACACACATGACCCTTGACCTTGAACCCCAAACTACCAAAACTCTCTCCACAATGCTTGCTACTGCCCATCCCCCAAACCCATTCATTAAAATGATACCATGAAGGCTACGGTCAAAGACAGCACTGCTTCCCAATTCAGCATATGGTTAAATGATAGATGTTTTCATTTTAGCCCAAATTCTCACCAATTCCCAAAGTTCTTCCTCCATCACATGTCCTCTGCAGAAACTACTAGCTACACAGCTACAACACAAAACAAGCAAAAAATGCATACTGAGTGTCAGGATTATATCTGAATAGAGATTATTCACTTAAAAAACACAATTGCAAATGCACTCAAGACACAATAAACAGATTTATTCTGCCATTTATTTTTGCAAGCCAGACTTCTAGCTATCTCTAGAGAGTGTGGTACTTTTTTTATCAACAAACATGGCCATTAACGATTCTCATTTTGACAAAGCAAACAACATATCTGGTACACACAAGAAATAAATTGCTTATTAGTAATTTGGACAGCTTGATTTGTGGACTGTAAGAGCATTTTCTCTTGGCTGCACCCACTACACCTCACTGCTGAATTTATCAGTCTAAACATCCTCCATCACTGGTACTGAACAACTGGAATGAGGAAATTACTCTCAATACATCATTCAGATTTCAGTCCAGCTAACCAGAGACAATGACAAATGACACTGCACGAAAATCATATTTATGGTATAACAAGATCATACGTGTTAAAATTGTAACTATCCTACAAATTTAAGCCCAGCCCAACCCACAAGCATCCCCTGTTGAGAAAGGTGTACTGGGAACATTAATGGCCTGAAAAGCTGGACTGGTATCAGACTGGATGCGACATATTTTCCTACCTGAGCCAGTGACTTAAAGCAAATCACTATCGCATCTGTGACATTTCACATTACTTGGAAACAGACAGTCTGCTCGGTTTCTGTGAAGATCCTAGAATCAGACTGGTATCAGACCACTTACTGAGGTATTCTGTCCAACTGGACAACCATATCTCAATTCCTAATACTTTTATGAAAACCAGAATCAATGAAAACCTGCTTGTTCCTTTGCTGGCTTTGGTTTTTTTCCTCTCTGCTAAAGCCATTAAGGCCGTCCTTGTGTAAACAGAAACGAGCTGGAGTGTGATTCGCAGGTGATCTTACTGGTGGCAGTTATACAGTCCAAATCTCAGTGGGGGTGTGGAGCATGGATGACTTGAACACACAAAAAAAAAAAAAAAAAAAAAAAAAAAAGACAGACAGTCTTCCCCTATAGCCCTAATATCAGTGTAAAAGTCATGCCCTCTGCTGAGGATTTGTCCCAAATGTGTGATTTGGCACATGCTCGGGTTAGCTAAATTATCTAGTCGTGAGCACCACATGGAAAGCATGATATTATAACAATTAGAGAACAATCAAATTCTTTTTCCACTGACAAAGTGCTGATACTTAATCTGGAACAATTCAGTGCCTTTCCACTGGAAGAGACGGTTCTCACTTAGCAAACCTGGTTTGGTTCCAGCACCAAAATACTCCTGGTCTGGAATCAATGAGAACAGGAGAATAGGAGCCATAACGACAAAGTTTATTTCATGACTGCCATTAAAAAAGATGAGAACAGCGCAAGGGGAAAATAGCTGACAAGTGCAATGAACTAAATACTGAACTAAACATTGCTAAAAAAAAAAAACGCTACAGACTCAGAATACACAGGTAAAAGCTTGTGCATAATTCCTGTCCATGATATTATATCAGTGCTGGAATGTTGACGTCTGACATTGGATTAGGGCTGCACGATATGCGATAACTTGTTAAATAATGCGATATGCGGTACTATAATGCTATAAGTGTGCAAAATCAATTTAAATTATATATATATATATATATATATATATATATATATATATATATATATATATATATATATATATATATATATATATATACATATATATATATATATTTAAAAACTCTGCTGTTGCATCGCCCTAAAACTTTGAATTTTTCATAACTTTTTGAAGTATTAAAATCATTCCGTTATTGCAAGCCCTTGCGATATGCGTATCGCGATATTTACACTTGCGATATTTCGATAATTGCGATATATTGTGCAGCCCTACATTGGATGGTCAAATTTATTCTCAATCTGAGGTAAAACTCTCAGCGTTTTTTATTATTTTAAATCTATTTATTATTAAACTCCTATATATGGTTATGTGATGGGCGGCTTCCAAAATGGTTGAAAACCAGGCTGGTCTTATGGTTTCCTGACCCCACATCAGCTCTGGCACCTTGTCAGTGGAAAAGGGGTATCAGATGTGCCATCTGGCCAAAGACTACTTATTGAGCAAGGCAGCATGGCTGCACTTAGTCTTTGGAGTAGTCAAGCAAATGCCATTTCTATCCGTTCTTGCCCATTTGGCAGTTTTGGGCTGCTTTGCAGGTGAAAGTAATTTTTTTTATGTACGAGTGACAGGGAGCTGCGATTTCAGCAACACCAGTCAGCGATAAAGTGACATCGTGACATTTACGATTTTCAGGTATGAAATTAGTTATGACGTCATAAAGCAACAAATCCAAAAGACTGTTCCAAATGATTCCTCGGACCACATGCACTATACGAGTGGCCCGAGGAATCATTTGACACTATCTTTTGTTTTTTTTCCTTCCGTTTCCTACTCACAAATTTTACTCTTTGTTGCACAAAAATGAATGTGTATAGAGAAAAACAAAGCTTGGAAGGAAGTAGCAGAGATCGTTCATGCCTCCGGTGAGAGTACATAGCTAGTACGGTCAGCTTTCTTTTGCTAACCTGCCAACGAAGCTAGTATGCAACCTGTAAATCAAACTTAAATACATTGTAAACAAAAGTGGGGTGTATAAAATGTGCATTTTATGTGCATTTTTTCTACCACTGTTTCGAATCGGAGTTTTAAAAAAAAACATTTGATTGACAGTCCATGCCCAAAAGCGACAACTGCAATGCTCACTGCATGCCCACAAGAGACAAACTACAAGCAACATGAGCAACTCACTTGCTAGTGTGAAACTCGCTAATGATAAAAAAAACCGCAAGGAAACCCCAGTATAACAGCTGTGCCTGTAAATCATTTAGCTGCTTTCAAATTTCACAGTAGCTTATTAAAATATATGAATTGTGTCACGTTGCGCTCTTTTTCATACCACAAACACTGCTATGACAACATGTGGAAATAACATTACTCAAAGCAAACAGCTATAATATCCGTTGAAAAAAATGGGACAAATGGCTCCGGAGATTACCTGGATTAGTCTATGTACACTTGCTGTAGACTTTAAAGGAAGTCTCGCAAAAAGCACAGACAAACTTCAAAACATCCTTCACAGGCTACCCCCGCCCCCCCTCCCATTGACAAACACACACCCACACACCCACACACACACTTCAGAAACACTCCACGGCCTTAAAGAAGTGCTATTTTGGCGCGTCAGTTTGGGAGTGGCTGTAGTAGAGTGTGTGTGTGTGTCCTGGCCATGATGACAGAGCAGCACAAAGTGGGCTTGTTGTCTGCACTACAGAGTGTGTTTTATATCAGCAGATGGGAAGGTGGCAAGCAGCTTTTTAAACCTTCAACCCCAGCAGCAACCGCAAACCAAGCGGCAGCCCACACCCTCCCCCGGGTATGCACGGCATTCCAGAGGGATGACTAACCCCGCCTCACACAGGGCCTGCACATCCACACACAAACACAAGGGTTTTTACCCAGTCAACCACACAAATACACACACAATCACCACAGATACTAGGGCTGCCAGAACGAATTCTCCTGTTCAAATACTATTTAAATGTCAGAATATTTACGTGTCCAAATGCAAAAAAATAAATAAAGAAAGAAAAATCCACATTCGAATATCCGGTTTTCTAAATTTAGCCACCTGATATCTATAAAAACACCTAAACCTTCTGAAGAAATGCCCCTTGTTAATTAAAAATAACATATACATGTCATTTGTGAACACATTTTATATTTAATTTTTTTTTTTAATTATGTACCAATTTTCTATTTAAATATATACAGTAACAAAATATATCTCTTAAAACTGATGCTACATTCAATTTCCAATAGGCTCTTATTCGAGTCACTCTCTTTTGTGGCTGAAACTGTTGAGCATATAATGCACTACTGAGGATCTGTTACACCCCACGCAGTGAGCATATATAGTGAAAAGAAAGGTAACTGAATTTTGCTTTATTGTGTGTTGGAAGAGAGCAAATACATGAAAATTATTCCTGCATCAAGGAGTCTGAGAAGTAGAAAAGTAAAATCTAGCTCAATACCAGTTTAAAAAAAATATATATATACTATTTATAAATAATAATTAAAAACAAAATGAAACTGTACTGTACATGATGAAATTATGATATCTCCTCATCATGATCTTCACCGACTAATAAAGCCACATTTTTTTTACTTTCCATATTTATCCATAAGTATGTGATACAGACGTATTGTGTAGCCATCATGCTATTGGTCTATCTTTTAAAATAAAAAAAAATGATAGGCTAATTAAAATATATTTAAATGGAATTAATTTACGGAAAGAGCAGACGTATGCACACATACATGTCTGAATAGAGCAGTCACACACACAAACAAAGCAGTTATTCAGGCTAACACAGCCAGACGTCAGTATACACACGTCCAAAACGCCTACATGCTACTGTACGTGCACATGGCAGTCAAACTGCGCAGCTAATCCTCGCCACAACCGCAGCCAGACCTGGCATCTGCGCTCTACCTCGTCACTGTGGTCAAACAGACTGCTCTCAGTGGACCCACAAACACACACCCCCACACACACACACAAAACACACACACAGACACACAATACACTTCTACTATTATGGAACCACAGCATATACACTTCATTATAGTAGTACTTGCTCAAATAACCTGATAATGGTGAGCTTTGATACAGGTAACTATAATATTGATATTGTGATAAATTATGTCATAATACACTTGCCTGAGATAAGATATCATAATATCTTTTTAGAACATATAGTGAAGCCCGGAAGCCGGAGACCGCAAGCGAAAATGCTTTTATTTTGCATTCTTTTCTAATTTAATACGCAGTTTTCCTTATTATACATTTATATTATCAGCAATAACTTGAGTGAAAAGTAGAAGCTGGAAAATATTTACATGGATTTCAGAGGTTCAGTATTTGGTACGTCCCCCTTTGGCTTTAATGACATCGTGCACTCCAGCTGCCAAGGACTGGTTTGTGTAAAACCCGATAACGCACGTTAGATCAAATCCATCAGAGTGTCGTTTGAGCGCATGCTTCAATGGAAAGGAGAAGACTCGTGGAAAATCTGACCTTTTGTAGGTGTTAACATCATCAATATCACAAAGATTAAATAATGACTTAGAAACAGTTCAGAATCTTGAAGATTCAAGATATTGAATTTCCTTTTTTGTTTCACATTTTCCAAAATTCTAAACAAAAATGTGGTCTCAGACTGTTGGACCCCGCTGTTTGTAGAATGTCTTAATAACAGTTACAAATGATGTTAAAATGTCTTACTGATTGTGCAAAATGGTAAAATGTTAATCTTTATTAAAGAGGTTTTTATTATATTTTCTCCTTTTCAGTGTTACAATTTATTTTTGAATAAATAAATACAAAATAAATAAGCAAATAAATAAATAAATAAATGATCATGTAGCTGTACTGTTGGCTTTTTTTTTTTAACGTATGTATTATGATACATACCCTGTACTTTAACACATGTCACAGAAATGTCTTCAAGTATTGTGATACTATATTTTTGTCATGTCACCCACACCACTGTTAACCACAACCATCAGTTTTTATTAACTCTAGTCACCGAATCAAAACTTTGTTTAATGATTGTCTATGTTTATACACTGGCATCTGAAAAATATTAATCATCAATTAAGCAAACAGGGCGTAAAGAACACTTACTTCGATCATACATTAAAAGAACACTGGCTTATTATGTACAATGTGAAAGTAAGGCTGTTTGCTGATTATTTAAAATTACAAACGTGCAATTAGTTGATTTTATGCCCATGTTGGTCGTACAATTGATCACTCATCCATCTTCAGGAATACACGCTTGATGAAATGCCAGTCCATCGCAGGACACCACACACACACATTCACACACTCATTCACGACTCGGGGCAATTTAGAGTCATGCGGAAAACATGCACAGAAACTCCACAAAGACAGTAAGCCGTGCTCAAGATAGAACCGTGGACTCTGCTGTGAGATAGAAACTCTACATGCTGTGCCACTATGCCTGTACAATTGTAATTAAGCGTGATATTGAGCAAAACATCATGCATAATTATCTTAGCCATTGTTCTGTATCCTAAAGGAGAGCCATTCTTTTTGGAAAATAGGAGAATTGCTGGATAAATGCTGCTGTGCAACCTTTCTGGGTCACTTGTGCAAAAATATTCGCTGTACGCTGTTCACTAAAAAAATTCACGTTCAGTGTGCTGCCACTCATAAAAAAACAATCACTGTCCATTGAAAGGCAGAACGTTTTACATGCTCAAATCTCTAACTCTATGAAAGATCACTGGCATCACATTATGCCATACAAAAGTGAAAAAAGCGACTGATGAATGCTAATTACCAAAACACCACATGCATATCTGACTCATAATCTCCCTACAAAACTCTTCTGACTATCCAGTAACAAATTAGAGATGCACAAGTCCCAAATCACAAGGCAAATAATTTTCAGTCAGAGCTCTAGAGTACGTGGCTTTCACTAAAAATACAGGATCTACCCAGACTACAGGGCCAGGCTGATTTTACTGTCTGTTGCCAATGAACAACAACCCTGAGTCATCTTTCATCTCCCACAGACGACCTTCGCTTTGAAAATGTGGCCCTCCCACACAAAACAGTCGGCAGATCAATTAAAACCCAGGGAAATCGGATCTATTTAATCTGTATCAAAAGCGGCTCGGGTTTCAGGAAGATGAACCTGATGCCAGACGTCTCTTCGGGGAGCAGACAGATTCAGCCGCGAGGAGAAATGAACGCCACGGTCGCGACACCAGACATCGCTCGGCTGGCTTCACTGATAAACTTTCCTGTTTGCGCAGCCACCTCGACATGCCGCACAATGAGCTCGTGGGCTCTTTCACAGTTTCTACAGACTTTGAACTTTTGCACTGAGCGTGTAACCCACACTGAGAGTGTGGTTTGAGATACAGCATGCTTCCGAAAGCAGATACAGACAGAAGCATAGTGCAGATATCCTCTGCTGCTGGGTCAAACAGGATGTGAGACCGGTGGAGGACACAAACGGGTGCAGAGTCTCACATTAAAAAAAAAAAGTGATTAGCTTAGCTGCATTAAACCTTCCCTGACATTTAAAATAAGCCTGGTCGTAGGATCGAAAAGTCACGGAATTCCTGTTGGCAAAGAAAATTAGTCAAACAGCAATATTATGCACAGAAAATAAAAAGGCCACTCAGGTTTTCTTTTGCATAAATAAATGATACATAAGTAAAAAAAAATATATATATATATATATAATTCTATATCATTTTCTTACTTTTTGGATAGTGTAGCAATAAATTATTCCTCTATGTTTTAGTGTTTTGCAGTCTGTATTATAAACAGACAAGAATTTCGAGATGTCTCCCTACGGCAATGTTTACTCAAATTTCACTTATAATGGAAATCCGAAGGAAAATGGTTGAACTCTGTCTGTAAACATTTATTCCAAATATATGATTGCAAAGAATTAATTAATATTTTAAATGCAGGAATGCAAGAGTGACAACATTTTTACCCGAACAAATGCATAATTCAGAATTTTGAGACGCATTTAAAAAAAAAAAAAAAAAAAGCAACCTTTTTACAGTACTGCTGGAAGATTGGATAAACCTTCTTGGTAAGGCTTATTTCATGTCTGTCTCATCCAATATTATATAAAAACATTTTTTTTATGCTTTTATTGACCAACTTTTACAACTGTCCTTATAAGTGCTTCCTAAGTGTTTTTTCCTCGTAGCACGCATATGCTACAGATTTGTATTGTGGATAGAGATTAGGCTGGAAAACCGTATTCTTTTAACTGTTTCCATTGTATGGTGGAGAAGCCACGCTACAAGCGAGTTTGATTTTGAAACACTTAAAACTGAGAAGGATGGCTGAAAGGTTCCGTGTATAATAAAACTTAGTTACTTAGACAGAGTTTTGACAGAGAGGTATTACGTAAAATGGAGAAAGTACATTTGAATGGACAAAAGAAAATATAGATAGATAAATGTTTATCTTCTAATGAGATGGACTGCATAACAGTTTTCTGGAAAATAAACAACTACTTCAGGATATAAAAGGTATATTCAGATGTCCCTGGACTCGTTTGTTGGTATTTTTATACATATATATTTAGCATAGCACATACCGTACACTCAGCACAGTTTCAAGCACACTAGTTCTAGTATTTAGCTATGAAATCTAACCATCTGTTTGATTTTTCACTATGCAGAAGGATACCATATGCATACCTTGACATTAAGACATACTCTATTGTTCTACATTCTCTCCAGTACTTTATGAGTCCTCATCTTACCATCCATCTGCCTATCTCCACCTACTGATATCAAACAACCTCTCTGTATGTCTCTCTGAGCGGGTCTTGACAGATTTTGAGCAGCATGTACAGACAAGACAGCGCTCTATAGTACAGCGGTGAACTGCAGTGTCGCTCCCTCTGTAACTTATTGTGTGTGAGGCGAGACGAGGCAGAGACGTGTGAGGAATCCAGCTACTCAAACTCAAGTGGGTTGGACAGAAGTCAGGGCCAGGAAGA
>CM040999.1:7372936-7377806 GCA_022985145.1 Pangasius djambal
TTTCCAGGCTTCAAAGAACAGCACCATGCTCAAAAAACGACCAGCTAGAACATCCCAAGTAATATTCAAGCATTTTTTTCCAGTCTAATCTCTATCCACCTCATCTACTGTACGCATGCAGTTGACATTACCAATAATGTACGTTTTCTGTGCTGTGAAAAGAAAGTTGTTGGGGCAGCTGCTAACTTCCTCTACAACTTTCACTTGAAGTTATTTTGAGTAAACACGTTTTTCGTATATTTCCTAGTACAGGGAAGTGTGTAGAGATTAGGTTTGAAAAACGCTTCACACTGGCCAAGTAATGAAATGCTCCCTAGAAACTCAGAACTGAGTCAACATTCATGATGTGTACCGCCTGGTACTTCTAGTTACTCCTAACTTTGGGTTCATCAAATGTTTAAAAGGAGACAAATCATCAGCTAACACGGGCAGGTACAAGTGGCCCGATGGAAAATCTGAGGCAGTTGAGATATTTGCATTGCAGGATGCAAGAGGATGTCTGAGTGCACAGGATGGTCTCAGACAACACATTCTGGAGAAGTGTGTTTTTTTTTTCTCTCTCTTAATGTATTTGACAGAGGAGCATGATGGCAGCTTGTCAATAAAATAAGCTAGTGCCGTTACAGATTGTGACTTAACTCTACAGTCAACCTGCAACCTTTTCAGGAGATAATGGATTGTAGTAGTAGTAGTAGTAGTTGTTACTGACTGACAACTAACTGAATAAAACCTCAAAGTTCAAGTTGTTAAGTATCACAGCCTAGTCAGCATAAAACACAGGCTGATGAATAAACTGGGTTGCACACCCTCACAGCTCCAGGGTCCACAGTTCGATCCTGAGCTCTGGTTACTGTCTGTGCGAGTTTCACATGCTCTCCCTGTGTCCGGAGGGGTTTCCTGTGAGATCTCCGGCTTCCTCCCACCTTCCGAAAACATGTTGGTAGATGAATTGGCTATGCTCAAATGAGTGTGTGTGGTTGTGTGTGTGTGTGTGTGTGTGTGTGTGTGCATGATGCCCTGCGACAGACTGGCATTCCATCCAGGGTGCATTCCCTCCTCATGCCCAGTGATCCTGTGATAGGCTCTGGATCCACGACACCCATGACCAGCTTAACGCAGTTACTGAAGATGAATGAATGAAAGAATGAGAGAAGGAATGAACGAACGTCATGTCCCACAACACGGAGGTTTAAAACTCTTATACACCTAAGACTTCCACATCCACAGACACACTGAACAGTAGCTGGAAAGCTCTGCAGATTAAAGGTTGGTGTTATATAACATTATCAGGCAACAGACCAGGGCGAAAGCCCGAGGCAGTGTGGCGCTGCGCTCTCTAAACCACAGCGCCTCATATATCCATGAAGTGAAAACACTGGAAACTAACTTACATGATGATGATAATCCAGCTTACATGAGTAATACTGAATTCAGAGCTGGAACGTGTTTAAATACATAGGCTGTCAAGATTGTTTTTGCCAAATTACCAAGACTGAGAGTTAATTATGAGCTCTGACAGGCATGAAGTTGAGTCTGAGACGTGATAAATGCTCAAAAACAAACAAACAAACAAACAAACATACAAACAAACAAACAAATAAATAAAAAACTGTACTTTTCTTGTCGCTGGTGTGGTACCCTCATGAGTAGGGATGGGTGATATAGACATATCATGATATATGAACTATATCATGATATTCCATGCAATTTTTCCCGGTAACGATATAAATGACAATATGAAAATAATAACATTCCACAAGTCACATCAGCATACAGTCTTGAGATCTGTCTGATTCACATCTGAGCTTCTGTATCCGGACCACTTCCATATTACGCAGGAAGCTCCTTTTTTGGGGATTAATTCTTTTTCCTCGTCTAGGGTTCCTAGCCTTCTGACATGCTTGTTCTCGTTCTATGTGTGCGATGCCTACGCAGCGGCGAGTAAACACGTCATCAACTAGATCAATATCGTGGGATGACAAACTCTTATCATGAGGAGGAACTGTACCTGTATGTCACGGACGATACGATGTACACCTTTTGTACATTTAGTGAATGCATTTAGTATTATTCGTAGAATTGTGTATGGTGTATCTTTAAAGCTTCTAAAACTAAATAAAACAGTCTATTTCTGTATCTTAAATGACTTTAAAGGTGCACTATAACCACGATTCCATGTGAAAGAGACTTAACAAAGGTGCAAAAGAAAGGGTACAGGGTTTTTTCCTGGAAGTGAACTACTTGAATAATTATTTTTAAGGTTTGATGTTTGGAATATCCTGGACTGATATATGTGTGTGTGTGTGTGTGTGTGTGTGTGTGTGTCTGTGAGTGTGTATCAGTCCAGGATATTCTGT
Source organism: Pangasius djambal (assembly GCA_022985145.1). NCBI lineage: Eukaryota > Metazoa > Chordata > Actinopteri > Siluriformes > Pangasiidae > Pangasius > Pangasius djambal. Next base: position 7,375,294 of record CM040999.1, read on the forward strand.
ATATGTATGTATATGTGTGTGTATGTATATACACACTATTATGAGAGATATATATATATATATATAAGTGTGTGATATCTTGTAGAGGTGGTGCTCTTGGTCTCTCCATCACTCCATCCCAGTAAATCACTGAAAATCTCAGACTCCTGTCACACCACTGAGACCAGGCAACCTGTTGTAGTCTGAAAAGAGTAAAAATTCTGAGGACACACCAACTCTCAGTGTGTTTTTCCGGGCTTTTCCTCGCACTCACCTCGGGATGGTGATACACTTGGTGTTGCCGTTCTGGGTGGTGATGGCTTTCTCCAGCTCGTCCAGCTGTCCCGTCTTCTTCAGCTTCTTCACCAGGCTTTTAACCGCCTTCTCGCACCATTTCTCCTCCTGGCTGTTCTGCTCTCCCTTTTTCCAGCCCAGAAGTCTTTTCACGATGGGGGGAGTGAAAGGTAAAATAGACATTGTGAACTTCAAAACTCGGTCTCTCTACGCGCACTTTTACACGTAGAATCTAAAAGGTGGCTTCGAATGATTTCAGTTCGGCTGAGATATGAGCGAAAAGCAGGAAGGATAGCGGCTGACACACTCATCAGCTAACAGCTTTCACGCGGATTATTCAGACTTCAGCAAACACACGGCTCTGCGTTTACGAGATCTCCGCGTGCACGCTGTAGCACTGACTCTGTATTCTTCCGCGAAGAAATGTAGTCCCACTGTCCCGTCTAAGTACTCTCTTCAGTATTTAAAAAAAAAAAAGCAACACACTGTATGTTGTCGACTATCATACGTGTTATAACTTCATACGTGTACTATTAGGGGGTGTATTGTTAAACACGCGCTGTCATGCGACTCTTTCTGAAAGTTTGTTCAAGTTTAGAGTCTTCCGCTACAAGTGCAGTGATGCGGCTCCCTGACGTCTGCACTGAGTCTGCTTCTAATGCAAATAAGCCGCTATTACCCACAAAACCCCCCGACCCACAGCAGACCCCTGAAGAGTCACGATTAAGTTCCCTGAATGTGAAAACTGTTCTTTTTCCAGAATGTGCTGTTCGTATGAAACTTTAAAGTATCATAATTTCATACTCAGTAACTCAATCTTTATTTTTACGAAGCAAACTCACAGAGGTAGTATTTTCAACTGACAAGTTTATGAGCATATCATAGGTTATGTTTTCATCATTCTTGACATTTCATCCCTACCTCCTCTACCTCAGGACTGAAGATCCATCCATTTTCCATACCACTTATCCTACAAAGGATCACGGGGAGCCTGGAGCCTATCCCAGGGGACTCGGGGCACAAGGCAGGGGACACCCTGGACGGGGTGTCAACCCATCACAGGGCACAATCACACACACACACACTTGTCTCATTCACACGAACAATTTGAAAATGCCACTCAGCCTACAACGCATGTCTTTGGACTGGGGAGGAAACCGGAGTAACCGGTGGAAACCCCCAAAGCACAAGGAGAACATGCACACAGGGTGGAGGCGGGATTCGAACCAGAGGTGCGAGGCAACATTGTTAACCACTAAGCCACCATTCCCTCAGGGCTGATTATATTGTCAGTAATATTCTGGAAAATCATCATCTTGGAAGAGAAATCATACCACTTTGACTCTGAAACAGCGGCGACTGGCAGTGAATGCAGTTTGACCCATTGTACCATTGTACATTTTATTGCCTCTTTTCAAATCCTTCTCAATTCAAAAGACTTCTAAAGCCTGAACAACAACTGCAATTAGACAGGAAGCGAGAAGCTGAAATTCAAATTCTCTAGGAAGAGGTAATTAGCTTCCCTATCCCTCTTATTCTTTCTTTCAAGTCATTAGAAGTGTGTGCAAGTAGCCTAGCTACATCATTCATTCACTATGAGGGGATCTCAGACACTGAAATCCATCTGATACCCTTCAAGGCAGGGGGCATGGACTGCTTTTTTTAGTGAACGCAAGAATGGGTGAAGGGTGTCACACTAGGCATGTAGGAGACCTGTCCCAGCTTGCCCCATCATAACATAACGCAATCCGCACAGCCTTCTGAACTCATGCAAAGACAGTTCTAGGCCTTGTTTGGGAGTAAACAGAGGCGTATTTGAAGGCAGAACCTACTTGCTCGTGCCAATAAGTGAGGCTCATATGATGTGTCATGCTTATAAGTGAGGATCATAAGACACAAAAGTTCCTTCTTCTGGGTTTATATTTAGAGAACCCTTCAGTTTCATGTATAGCTGACACCGGAAGGTTCATTGCAGTGTCAAGTCCCAAGGACAAGAAGTTGTATATCCCAGGTCTCAGGGACCCATGTGTTTGCACATGTGCACACATGCATATACACACAGTACCTCGAAGCATTTTGCGACTGGGGGGAAAGGGTCAGAGTGCAGACGAAAGAAGTGTGCAGGAGAGGGCCAGATGTGACCCCCAAAATGCAAATTAGCCTACCACAATGATGAAATTAAGGCTGCGTGTATTTCCACACAGGATCAAGATTCAACACCCCCCCCCCCCCCCCCCCCC
>CM040999.1:7377906-7436195 GCA_022985145.1 Pangasius djambal
ACAAAGCATAATTCACGTTTAACTTTGAGTCACATCACACAGTCCAAAACACACAATGTCCTTAAAATAAAATCTTAAGTCTTTAGCAATAAGTCTTTAGCAATATCAGTATCAAATTACTCATCATAACAGACTCTATAAATTATCACAATTCACAAATTACAGTAGATATATCTATCATCTAAATTTGTGATTCAAATGCATAAGTAAAATGTTTTTTCTAGCCTAGAAACAGGTCTGTTCATAATTATTACAGGTCAGTGTAAGTGAGGAAGTGTACGAGCACCTCTTAATAGAGACACACTGTGAAAGCCTCATTCTCTTCCTCTCTTTGATGGTGTGTGTTCCTCTCTTAAACAGCATGTTAGTGGTGCTAAAAATAAACTGGGCTACCACTCAGCATGGCTGAGGCCCTTCCGCTTGGCTATATTTGTGAGCCATCAGTGTATATTTTCACCTCTACTTGTGCCTGCTGTTTTTGTTCAGCAGAAACTACAAACAGAATTTCAACCTCATCATAAAGACCAAAAACAAGCCATTAAATGAATAATTATTTGCTATTAACTTTATAACAGCTAATTAAGGTGAACTATTAATTTACCATAATTAAAAGCTAATGATTTTTCTAATGAATAATCCTGATTCCTAGTCATATTGGTCTTTGGTCTTTTCTATAAATGTCTTATTACCAAAACATTACATCATGGTCTGCTGAACTAATCAGTGGAGGAAAACTGAAAGAAAAAAAAACACCACCACATACTTCTTGTAACTATTTCTCTTTAATGTACCGTGTGTGTGTGTGTGTGTGTGTGTGTGTGTGCGTGTGTGCGTGTGTGTGTTGTGTTTGTGGTTGGGATGAGGTTATGAGCTCTACCATGTGCTGTCTGACAGCAGAAGCTAGCACGAGCTCAGCACCTGTTTATTCCCTCTGGACTTGCGCCCCAGGACAGCTGGTTTGGTGCATGTGTGTGTATATGTGTGTGTGTGTGTGTGTGTGTGTGTGTGTGTGTGTGTTTGCCTGGGAATATGTTGGGGGAGTGGGCAGATGGGATCCAGCAGATAGATCCGGGAAGAAGGAAGGGAATGTGGGGCGAGTTGTGAGTGTGTGTGGGTGAGTAATTGCTCAATACAAAAGGCAATGTGAATGGGTAATGGCCATGTACAAGCTGACTGGTGATAAGCCCATTGTGAATGCCTGGACTCCGAGGACTTTGGGGGAAAACAGATATAGACCAGAGAGGATGAACCAATGGATGGATGGATGAATGGATGGAAGTATACCCCAGAATCTTTTTAAAGGAGAGGAAAGTACACTCGCCAGTGGTTTGAATGGAAAATTGGAATCATTGTGTGTTAATTTTACAAAGTTATTTTCCAAATTTTCTTGAGTCAAGCTGTGTGCATGTATTTTTGAGTTCAAGTGAGATATCTACAGCTAATGTGTTATTAAAGGGTTTTTAATGGAAAGATTGAGGAAAGTGTGAGGTAGGAGCAGCAGCAGAATTGTTCTTAAATCTTTCCTGGAAATGAAGCACACAATAAAGTGAGATATTCTCCCTTCCAAGGCCATCAATCTTGTCAAATCACAGACGGATCCAAATCTGCCGTGGCACGTGTTGTTTTGAGCCCCCTGCATATGCATCCTTTTCACTTCTGCTTTTGCCTTATGACCATTGTTACAAATGCAATGATCATGTAACGACTTGTTTTTGCACAAAGCATAATTCACATTAACTTTGAGTCACATCACACAGTCCAAAACACACAAAGTAATTTTATGCTTGAAGTCTTTAGCAATATCAGTATCGAATTACCCATCATAACAGACTGTTATAAATTAACCCAATTCACAAAATACAGTACATATATCCATCAATCTTGTCAAATCACAGACGGATCCAAATCTACCGTAGCGCATGTTGTTTTGAGCCCCCTGCATATGCACACTTTTCACTTCTGCTTTTGCCTTATGACCCTTGACCCTTTTACCAAAAATCTCAACTGTGAAAGCCAGCTGGTCTGAGGGATATTAAATAAACGGTGTGATGAACCACATGAACACACTATCCACAATATGCCATCAGGCTGGGTCACACTGTGATTCATAGGTATACACTAGAAACGAAATACTTATGTTCATGCAAATATATTGGCCATGCACTTAAATACGCTTGGCCATTCATATTGAAATTAAATCTTTGTGGTTATACAAACAGTTTACAATACACATGAGTATCTCTGTGTTAGGAAATTGAGCTTGCGTTAGCTAACCCACAAACAACTTCTAAAATCTTTGAATATTATGCAATAGCAGGAAATGGGACTACAAGTCATAAAACTAGATATTTATGGGGTTCCTGTGAAGCAATGAGCAGCCCTAAGTCCAAATGACTCAACACTATGATGTAATACTAATTTGCATTAATCATTTCTACAGAACACTTAAAATCCATAAGTAATAAATAGTAGTTGCTGAGATTTATGGGGTTCACGTGAGGTAACGAGCAGGCTTGAAGCCAAGTGACTCACGTCATTATTTAGTCTTGACGAAGTGAGCTTTTTAGGATTGTCAAAACCTCATGTCTTTTAACAGACAACCTCATGAATGAATAACTTTAATGTTTATACTTTTACTAGTCATTGACGGCTTGTGGGCCTGCAGCTTGCAGCTGGATTGTACATTATTCCCTATAAGGCTTGGATCACTGAAGAGGTTGTGTGTGCTATTATTCACTGTTTGCATGGCTACTGATATTCATTCAGGTTAAATAAAAAAGGGCCAGACTGATGTCACAGGGGGCACACCTAGCGTAGTGTAATAGCAGTGTGGATTGCCCTACTCCAGGATGATGATTCAGATGTTAATGTGTACACAGGCCTGGACACAGCCTGCTGAGCTGACTGTTCTATTGTCCTCCAGCATGATACATGCTAGTTTTAGCACACAAGTCAGACTGTAGGGTTTTCTGAGTATGACAGAAATACAGCAAAGGGAATGACAGGGATTACCAGCTGCTGACTCAAACCTCACAGTACATATACAGTCAGTGTCACTATGCTTAGTCACTGTGTTGTCCAAGACATTTGTTATTTATTGACAGCTTGTAGATTACATGTGTATTCTCACAGATGGAATTGTTAAAACACAGGGGAGAAATGGTATAGAGGTAACTTTTGAGAAAATGGGCTTGCAATTGTATAGAGCCCTCTTGTGGTGAAAATTCTATAGTGATTATTATAGCATTATTGCTGTTTTACATTAACTGGATATGAAACATTATAATTTTTCTACACATTAAGCATTGTTAAGTTTTTATTTAACTCATTAAACCCATGTCTTAGTATTTAGTTCTTTAACTAAAATAGTAATAATAAAATTAAATAAAATTAATCAGAAACTACATTAAAAGTAATTTTAAAGTTAAAGCATGAGGAATGTACGTATGGACTCCCTGATGTTTTTAAATAATAACACACAAAATATTTTGAGCCAACTTGGGCCTTAAAGGGCCTCATCAGGTGTGTTATAGCAAGAGGATAATCAGAATAGGTGCAGGTTTATATATAATGCCTGTGCCTGGGAGAAAACTTACATTTTTGACCAACATATTTTCATCAAAAAGGCCTATTCCACATTTCGTTGGATCTCCTAGACACCACACACTCCAGTCCCGGGTAGACTTCCCTAATTGCTCCCCGTGACATCAAAGGGGCCCCTGTGACCCGAGCTGGGGTTGTCTGCTTTACACTGTGTGCGTGTCATGTTTGGGCTCAGTTTCTGCAGATCTCTGAGAGACGTACTGCTCTACTGTATTACTGGGTGGAGGCATGAGCACCAGGGCCCTGGCAAGAAGGGGGGTGGGGGGGAGCACTCAGAAACAGCCTATATTATCTATAATTAAACACACACACACACACACACACTAACAGCATTGTTAGAGCAAATAACAGAGCAAAACAAGTACAAGAACAAGCATGGTATGTCATTTACCCACCATCCCCTGCTCAGAGTGTTTTAAATAAATTACATGTTGCTAAATTACATGATTTGTGACTATAATTATGAGTTGGCCTCTCTCAAAATAAAATAAAATAAAATAAAATAAAGTTTTTTTTTTTTTATAATGGTTTATATAATGAACATGAAGTATCATGTAGTGCTGAATTGTGTTACTTGTATTAATGAAACGACTTCTTTTATTAATATTGATATATTACTATAAACACAATCAGAAGGAAATAAAATCTACCATGATGTAAAAAAAAAAAAAAACAGTTCATGTCTGTATTCTTTGAAGGCCAAGGTCTACAAGAGTACTATGCATTTTAAGATTGACAGTTCTAAAATTTCTCCATACCTACAGCATAACAATCTTACACATTCAAAGGCATCTTGGGAAAACTGGGATAAATTCACATATTTACAATATATTTTTTGAATCCATTTATTTGTCCATTGTTAAAAGCGCTATACAAATACAATTGAATTGAACTGAATCGAATTGAAAACTGTGCTTCAGAATAAAGCCATGCAATCCATGAATCTCATCAGCTGTTTCAGGATTTTGTTTGAATTTTTCTGGCGCTCTTTACCGTAAAGGCAATTTACAATGCAAAAGTAGTTTCAACTGAAAGGGATGGATGTTAGTTAGAGAGAAGTGGAAGCCTTGTGTTTTTGGTTGCTATTATAATTCTATTCCTGAGCACGGCTATAAAACTACAAACTGCTCCTCTATATTAAACACACTTCATCCTTTCTTCCATCCTTCCTTCCTTCCTCCATTCATTCATTCATCTTCAGTAACTTACAGTAAGTAATTTAGAGTTGCAGTTATAAAGTAATCTATCCTAAAGTATAACGTATAAAACTTATTCACTAAGTCACTCAAGAATCAGAAGAATCAAAATTTTAGCAGTAGATCAACTTCATATATATATATATATATATATATATATATATATATATATATATATATATACGCATACATATACACACATATATATATATTATTTTTAATACCCTAAAGCACAAAGTTCCTGAATTCAGGCATTATTCCTCTTAGGACCATGTAATCAGGACCCAGCTCACAAGTGTGCACTTGACTTTAGGTTATTTTAGTCTAATACAAACATTAAATTGAACCATCTGTAATACCTAGAAATCCTAGAATTATTTGATATATTGAATTTCTGTACATTTGCATGGTTTTATTAGTTTATACTAATGGCTTTAAAATCCTTTTATAGCAAAGGATATACTTTTAACAAGTATACAAATCTTAGAGCAACAAGTCTCAAATTGGGAGCCTCAGTATATTCATCATGATTAGGAAACGTTTGGATTTGGTGGAAACGTTTGCCGCGTCTGCTAATGTAATTCAGCAGATTAAACAATAGGCCTTCTGCACAGTTATAAATCACCAGTGTATCCCTCAACTATTTAGGCTTCAGTCCAAATCTTCATGACTGGGCGCAGAAAAGGCAAAAGAAAACATATGAGGTGGCTTAGCTCCAGTGAGCATTCAGATCTCATGTTTCTTTCAGGGAAATATTGACTAGTTATGTGGCTGGAAGCCAGACACTGATGCCAGATATTGTCCTGCTCCTTTGACTAGACGAAGGTCATTACCAGATAAACTGCTCATCAACTTGTCACTAGATGGCAGCATACACTGAAAATGATGAAGAAGCTCTGAGGCTCTGAGCTCTGTGACTTTTGGATGAAACCGTGACCCAAATATTATGGCTTTCTTAGAAAATGCCAGCAAGCATCATTATATGAAATAAATGGGGGTGTAATATAAATAAGAAAAGTGGTCAAAAGGTTTTAAGGCAAAAGGCATAATCTGTTGAAGACAGAAATATTGCTGTAATAACACAAGTGAATGGGTGAGAGGTAATGAGAGCCATTGTAGGAGATAACATTACATACCATATCATTTAATTCATTCTCCCTTGTTATTTTGACTGTGTTAAATAGGCAGCTTAGCTTAAAAATAGACTCTGAACAATGCATATGACATGGTGCTGTCTTTGATTAAACGAAGCAAACAGACATAATTTCTTGAGCCTTCCATATTCTCATATCTCACAATTAACTCAGAGATTTAGTGCAGTAACCTGCTGTTTACATCTGGCCTTTTAAAATAGAATTTTGAAATTAGAAAACTGAAAGTGAAGAAAGGAGTGTTTTCCAAACAGGTGAGTTGGGAGTTGAGAATGTGAAAGAATGTGAACCATATGATGGAAAAACCCTACAATAAAGGAAGAAATCATCCCTGGCTATAGTCAGTTGGTGGTGTCAGTTAGACAAAAGAAATCACGTAAAAAGTAATTCAAGTCTGACCATAAATAAATATCCAGGTAAATGCTTTTATTGTTCAGCATTTCAAAAAGACCTATTTTTAATTTGCTCACTTTCTATATAGAGCTTTTAAGGGTTTCCCCATGGGAACAATCAAAAACTTGACAACTAAATAAATAAATAAATAAATAATAAATTCCTTTCAACAGTGATATACACAAAGCTCCACCTTGTGGACAATATTTTGCTTGTTAAACTGTATGTGCATGAGTACGAGAGTGAATGAGCAAGTGAGTGAGTGTGTAAGTGAGAAAAGAAGTCTGAATAAAGGCTTAGTCCTTGAATCAAAAGTCCATGCTTAGTCCATGCTTCAAATCTAGAACCCTGTGCAGTACACCTGCTTGTGCAAAACAGAGAACGTCTTGAGTTTAATTATTAGTGCAGGCATGTAGCAAATAAAGTGCACATTTGAATATCCTGTGTGTGTGTGTGCATGATAATGTTTGGAATCAACAAGCGTGTTCGGTTGGGTCCAGTGAAAGTAAAGCAAATGGGAAAATGTCTGGCTGCATGAGGATGCTCAGTGTAATGTGGAGCCAGTCCGTCTGCCGACCAACTGCCCTCCTGAAGACACAGGAACATCCGATCCTTATCCTACTGCAGTGAGAGCAGGAGAGAGGATGCACTCACCTTTTGTCAGCTCCATTCTCAAAATATCTTAATCAATTTCATTATGTGTGATACAGAGAAGCATGCAAATGTTTTCTAATACAACATGGGCCACAGAATACCTATATGTGTTGTATATACATGCTTCATATATCCCACAGCTTTAGAGGGACTGAAAATATTCTTTGTATCTAATCTTATTTGGATTCCAATTCCTCTTTCTTAACAAAGGAGATTTTCCCTACTTCTAACAGTGACATCCAGAAACCACCATGAGTCAAAGATTTTTTTTTATCATGTAAAAGACGTGATGCCAGTCGAGCTCACTATCAACTACTCTTGATATTATTATTATTACTATTATTTAGCTTTGAGAATTACAAACCAAGTTAAGTAGAATTTGATTTGAATGCTTTGTTTTTTAATAGGAAAAGTACATTCAAATGTAACATTTAACAAAACGTAGCTGTTTGAGTTTTATAAAAGTCAGGGAATAAAACTCTGTAAACAATCTGTAAACATCATAGTACAGATTTGCCTAATATTTGAATATTTATGTAACTGATTAGGTGGAAATTTCAGGAATAAATATAGCTATTAAACATAACATTACTAGTCTATTTGAGTAATTGGATTATGGTTATAAAGAGAGAGTGAGTGTGAGCGAGAGAGAGAGAGAGAGAGAGAGAGAGAGAGGGAGAGAGAGAGAGATCAAGCTTAAGTCTGCACCTCAGTAAGGGAGGGTTCCCATAAAACCAAGGTTAAAGAGCATTTCTGAGTGTGTGTCTGTCCGGGGAGGCTATTAGACATAGCTGGCCCCAGTGACTTTTCTCGACTATCTGCATCAGCTGGAGCTGATCAATGCCGAAGCCGAGCAGGAGAAGCCGAGCAGGAGCTTTACCGGGTCCAATAGCCCCCATATTGATCTTTTCACTGCAGAGATATTGACAGCATGCACAAAGCAACACTGTGTGCACAGAGGATACCATTCAGACTTCCTGAATTTATATTTGTACATTACAGCCCCAAACAAATCGTATGCAATTGCTAGCACTCAAAGTCATAGAATTGAAAGTAAAAATATCTTCTGAAGCAACAGCTAAGCTGTTTACAGAAGACCTTTTCCAAGGATGGGGGTGGACTTAAAGCCAAATGATTTTGGGATGTCCGAAGGAGTGAGAGATAAAGAGCGAGAGAGGAGGGTTGAGCTGAGAGAATAGCACAGGGGAAGAGAAATGTTCTTGGCTGACTTTCAAGAGTAGAGCCTGAGGAGTGCTGTGGTTGAGAGCTGTTGAAAGAGTGGGCTGTCCCGGCCCAGTCTCTCTGTCTCTCTATAATTACCACAGCGGCTGACAGACATAGTGCTTAAAGAAACAAAACAGAGCCTGGATTAAGAATAAACACCAAATACAAGTATACACAGTGGACGTTTACCATGCGGAAATCCATATATCATACTCCAGGGCGTATGACATTCTTAGATACACATGGGTTTAAAATGCTATCGGCCGAAGGGTTATATAGGCTGGTGAAGGATTTATCTGGATAATGAGACAGTACCAGAAAGATACATTAAGATGCAACACATTTCAACAGGCAAGTTCCCAGACCTGGAATTAAGGCAATACATGACAGTAAGCAACTTGCAGAATAGGTGGCTATACTCTGGATTAATGGCTGAGGCCTTAACAGTGGCCACTGGTGTAACACAATTTCACGGCAATTACTGACTTACTGACTGACTGGATTCCAATTGAGTGACTTTACTTACACTTATAGCGCTGCTATCTCATTCAGTAGTTTCTCTTGCAGGACACATTTGGCTTTTGGGCCGTATAGGAGTTTCTCTAAACAGAAAGAATGCTATCACTAGCCTAAACACGTGTAGACTAAAGTTTAATGATGAGAAGCTTTCACACTGTTTATTGTATTCATATAGAGATTGTAATCCTTGGGATAAACTGATGGAAATATTCTGATCTGTATAACATATGATCAAGCATTAACAGAATATTCATCACTAGCATGTTTCCTCAATACATTGCATTTTAGAAGTTAGTGCAATATTGCTGTCCCATCATGGCTAGTTTAATACAAGGATAATGTTACCATAACTGATGGAATTCACTTTACTAGTCAATCCATAATTATGTGTTTGGAAGTATCAAACACCTACTACCTGTTAAAAGTTAGATAGCTAAGGGTTTTCTTCATTTTGTACTATTTTCTACTATTTTAGAATAATAATGAAGACACTAACACTATTTAAACAAATGAAAACTATTTTTAATCTATATTATAAATTCTTAACAGTATTAAGAATAGGTCTCGACAAGGAGCTTCACCCAGTAGGATTTTCTTGAACTTCCCAAAACTGCTTGTTTAGGGAAACGAGTGGCGCAAGAGAAAAGCAGTCACACTATTGCTGGGTGATCGTTTAAATCCCAACAGGAGCCAAGCGAGCAAAACTGGCCTCTGGTGCTCTCTGGGTGGGAGGGATGGTATGCTGTTGTTCCCCTGTCAATCACAGTGATACTAGCCAATCGTGGGCGTCTGTGAGCTCATGTATGTGGAAGAGGGTAGACAGCATTTTCCTCCGAGTGTTTTACACTATCCTGTGACGCAGCATCAGCACATGTTTGAAAAAATGCATTTGGTTGGAGGAAGCACGTTGGCCTTCACCCTCCCCTGCTTGCAGTAGTCATATGATAGAGGAGAGCTGGCTGGTGGGTGGGAAGTGACAGGTGATGAAATTGGGGAGAAAATGCAAGAAAAAAACTACTTGTTTTAAGTGAAGACTACTTTAAGCTGTGACCTCAGGAGAAAATTATTACTTGGCTGAGAAAACCCCTTTTGAAAACCGGGTTTTGGTCCGGAGTGCATATTTGTGTTTACATGGCTATCCTGTCAGTCATTTTATAGACACTCCTTCACTCCGCAATCTGCTAAAATGCTAATACTGCTTATTACGAAGAAAAAAAGGACAGGGACTGCACTTGTGGCTGTTCTTATAAATCACTGAGCTGGATTTTGGGTGTTTATAGTGCTATATATGGTGCTTTAAAGTGATGTCATGATAATCCTTGCTAATGCTAACTCTAGTTGAACCACTGCTTTGTGTTCATGGGTGGGAAATGGGGGCGGGCTCAAAGGGTTAAAAAATAATTCAAATCTTATTCAGCACCACCTACTTAACCTATAGAAACCTGATCTTGACAAATTTTGAGAAATCTTACCTAATACACCTTTAAGACATTTAAAAAACGTGTATTCACTGTATTGTGTCCACACTTAGTAATATAGTATATTCGGCACAGGGATTGGCTTTTCATATCCAATAATTGCAATACAGAGCCTGTAATTCAGCACTGTTATTCAGGGATGCCTGTTTTCAGCTCTGGTGTAACTGGAGGTGAATTATAAAGGCGTTGACCTAATATGGTTCATTGTGAGGTTACAAAGAAAAAAAGCCTGGAAACAGACCATAATACTGTATGGAACCTAACATTGAGTGCAATATTATTTTTTTAGAGGGCTACTGTTAACTACTGAGCTCCTATATTCGTGGGAAAGAACCAAACAGGGTTGAAATTGAAACTGACAAAATTTTCCTCTGTTCTAAACAGCAAAGTGAGTATTAGAAGAAGCAGCAGGCAAACACAACCGTCCCTCCTCTCCATGAGGTCTTTTCCAGTTTAAGGCACAGACACAAACCGTGTGAACGTGCTAATTTTTCTGGCCTGTCTCCACAGTCATAATATAGCATTCATGGACCTGAAGAATGCGTCTGGAGGCTGGGAGGCCAGGGCATCGTGGCGCATGCATATAATGTGCATGTGGCTTTCTGAGAGCCTTGTTTTAAAAGGGATGAGGTGGGGCCGGCCTGGCTGCTGAATAAGCCAGAACAGTCGCCTTCCAGAACAAACAGAGGCTTTAAAAGAAAGCGTTGCCTTCCCCCGACCCTAGGTGCAAGCCCTTGTACTAGACCTGCAGCTTAAAACAAGGTGGGTTAGAGCTCAACACAGTGCAAAGGAATGTACGTACAACAAAACAAAATTGTGAATAAGGACAGCTGACACTGAAAATATCTTGGGAATACTTTATTATCAATTTGTCCACGGTACTTAGTTTTTTCTGGATATTGATCGTATATGAAAACTATACACCAAAACCAGGGTTTCTGTACACATCCGTTAGTAAAAATGGCAAAGATTCCATGTGAGCATACAGAATCCAAAGTGCATCACCTGATCATCTTGTTTTTCATGTCCATATACACATTGCACCATACATAAATAATTACACTGTAAAAAGGACTCATTATTTACAAGTATAATGTCCTTTATATAATATGTATATATAAAACTTTATATTAAATCTAGATAGATTACATTTTGGGATTGGGATTGTGAATGTATTTGTGTGCCTGTGTGTGTGTGTGAGAGAGAGAGAGAGACAGAGAGAGAGAGAGAAATAAGCATGATTAAGTAAATGGGCACGGTGTGTATGTGTGTGTATGTGTGTGTTTGTGTGTGCTATCTGTGGTTGCTGAGCAGAATCTCCAGCCAGCAAGGACATGACGTGACAAACTGTCTCGAGTAGCATGGCCCCCAGCCCTTAGCAAAGCTGATCCTCACACTGTTTGGATCGTACGGCCCTTCCGAGTGCGTCAGGTGCCCAATTTGGCATGACTTCTCGTAGTCGAAAACCTTAACCGAGTAGCCTGGCATCACCCTTGTGACGGTAGGGCTGCGGCAGCGAGGGAGCTCCAGGGTGGGTGAGTTGATGAAGATGGGGTGCTGGCTGCGGTTGTAGGCCCACACGCCATCAGCCTCTCGGCTCAGCAGGATACCGTGGCCGATCTTGGCGCGTGCACGCTGAACTGATGAGCTGGCGCGGCCCGTGTTGGGCAGCAGGCCCAGGCACAGGCCCGTGCCCTGAGGTAGGTCATAGAAGATGCTGAGGGAGGAGTCGTATACCGGATACAGGCGGCCCACACGCATCCGGTGCTCCCAGTACGCCACGTTACACCAATGGGTGCGTCCAAGTGAGGAGGGAGACGTGTTGGTATCTGCAAGTAGAAAAAAAAAAAAAACAGAGATGCAAAAATGTGCATAAGGGAAAGCGTGGAATCAGCATGTTGTATTTTATATTATAGAACATCAACACTGATAAAGATGCAGCAGAACAGCCAAACTGTACTTGTGATAGTGATAACAACAGAATGCATATAAAGTCCATCCACATATTTCTAATAGTTGTAGCAAGTAGTCGTATTGTGAAATATTTCCGAAGGGAGTACTGAGAAACAAGAACAGACCCACAAATCTTAGCCAGCAGGATCCAAAAAATACACATTCACTAGACACTAGGGAAAAAAATCCATATATACCAGTTAGGTAACTATCAAGCTTATGAATATAATAGCCTAATTAAAGCACCATAATGTAAGTAAACATTAAGACGATATAAAAACTTGATTTTAATGCTTTATATACATGATTTTGTAGGTAACACTGACTACGATATCCAGTCAAGCTCCCCAGATTTTCTTGTAGCTTCATTTTACCATTTTTTTTGAAGGTTGAACTCACTGCAGCTAACTCCACTACATTAGCAATAAAAAGCGTGTATTATAAAATAACCACTCCCTCATTATAGTCCTTATCATATGAAGTTGGAGGAAGAACTCCTGCTACATCCAGTCCAAAATGATGGGTAAATCTCATGAATGGAATTAATACTAATAATATAGATCTGATATAACAGTCAAATAACAACATCAGTCTAGCAATCTAGCATCATTCTAGATGATTAAATCACACCTCAAATCAATCCCTGGCTGTAAGTGTAGATTTTGTAATGGCGGAATCATGATGCTGCATGTTTTCCTAAATCAGAGAACTCTAACGCAAACAGTGACATCCATCAAAACAGCGCATACGTGCATAATATTGTTAGTATGGTAATTAGTTGCATACGTAGTTACAACGACGACTATATACATGCCATAGATTTTTATTACAAGAAAACCACAGGCATTAGTTTGCAGGCTTCTGAAACATGACAATGCCGCTCTGAAGCATTACATCAAACGTTCCAGTCACTTTCATGTCGATCTTTTTTTTGCTCTTATGCTGTTATGCTGAGCGGAAGTGCTACCTCATTTCCTTACAGTTTTACAGTTCCCTTTGAGAGGGATTTGGAACTGAAGAGGCACCGGGTCCCACTAAAAGGCCCAAATCTGTCATCTCTACCTCCAACACATACACACACACCCCTCCCTGCATTCCAGTGGGCCACTCAGGGGCCCTTCTCCCCCTCTGAGGGCCTCCATTCAGCTCCCTGACAACTCGTGACCTCCTGACCCCCCAGCCGCCAGCCTATCAGCTCTGATTAACTGGCACACAGACTGATGGCATTATTTTGCTTCACAGGCTCCATTGAGGGGGAGGATCTAAAGGCCCGGGCCTGTGGCGCCATTCTGCTCACACTCTTCTCCCTGAAGCAGCCGGAGAAGCACTGCTAATGAAACGAGACTGGTTTAAGGAAAGTGCAGGAAGGCGCATTGACTCCACTATTGATGATTCTTTATGACTCCAAGTGTAATATGAGGAGGAAATAGTACTGGCCCTAGGTGTAAATATGGACAGTAATTAATATATGCATGCGAGTGAGTGTGTGTGTGTGTGTGTGTGTGTGTGAGAGAGAGACAGAAAAAAGCAGAGCAGTGTGGTAAATCACGCCATCAATTTCCTGAACTCTTGTTCAGGTTTGACCAGGAAAAAGAATAAATGATTTAAAAGACCCACTTCACATTTTAAACAGTTAACATTAGAAAACAGCATTAAAAAAAAAAATTAGCCTGATAAACCAGTCCTGCACTCCTGACTCTGAATAAAGCTGGCAAACCGACATAGCTTATGATGCGAAAATCTATGACTTTTATCTGCATTTAAAAAAAACCTCATGAAAGTATACTATGTAATAAAATGCTGCTGCTAATTTTACTCCTTTTTTTCACTTTTTACATCCAAATGGTTCACAGAGTGTGTATTACTATTCAAGATGCTCATGGGTGGTGAGGCATGTACGCCCATCAGAAGAGGTCTGAGCACAGCTAAGCCTAAACCAACACCGCCAAATGAGAGGAGGAGGGGAGCAAAGCAGTGCTGTGTGTCCTGCTGAGCCAAAAATGAGATCTCCCTGCACAGATTAGACTCTTCCAGCATGCTGGGCGATAGAGAGAGAGAGAGAGAGAGACAGAGAGAGAGAGAGAGACAGAGAGAGAGAGATTTCTGAGGAGGGAGAAACATGCAAAAGCCAAAACCAAAAATGCTTGCAACACAACTGCTGGCTTGACAATGCAATGAGAGCTATTTTTGCTATTCTGGACCAAAAACAAAGTTCAGACTGTTGCAGAAGTAAGACAGTGTTCCTTTTGTAACTCATTTTTTTAAGGTATGATTGCGCTTGGAAAGGTTAAAAGTACCAAATGCCCTCTGTTGCTCTCTCCACCCTGCATTTTAGACCAGTGGACAATGTCAGTGGACTGGCTGAATGGATTTTGCCAGCAGTGGCAATTATTTCTCAGCTGGTTGCCCCTTTCTGAACTAAATTTAGCACCGATTTTCTTTTTATTTTAAAGTAAGAATAAGATCTTATACATGGCAACTCTGTATCTAATACAGAAGATGCCTCTAGAATATGTGCGTGGTATTATGCACCGGAATGGCTTTATTTTTCAAGGTGATACGTGATAGAAGTGAGCGAATAGACTGGATATCGATCCAGCCCTCAAATGAAGAAAACAAGCTATGTCAGGATGATAGAAGGCAGACGTTTCACAGTGTCACAACACTCAACTCAGAGAAAAATGCTCAATCACACACACACACACACACACACACACACACACACACACACACACACACACACACTGAAAAGAAACACACCCTTAACCGTCTCCTCCACTTTTCCAACAACTGATAGAGTCGTCCCTTGTCGACATCTGTAAAGAATCTCTGCTCAGACTGGCAGGATTTCATTAGTTAAATTGCGTGTTGGCCTGCGCTCAGTCAGGAAGAGGAAAAGCCACAGCGAGCCCTGTAATTTAAACCTTATTTTAAAATGCGACTGGCTGGCTGCGCCGGAGCCTGCGTTGCAAAACTCAGCAGGAAACAACAACATGCAAATAATGGAGCAAGAGCCATGTGTGACACGCCAAAAGAGGATCTCGTTCCTTGTCTTCAGACCACAAAAGGCGCGGTAATTATGCGGTGCTCTGAGACTTCCCACTGCTGCTGGAAGCAGCGAGGCCCGCGCTCACAAAACTGCTCATTGTTGGTCATAATCTAATTTACAAGGAGTTGCGCCTCAAGTCTGGATGCCGGGAAGTGTGCAAATGATGTTGAGGAATCTTTTCACTGCTATAAAGAAGTCTTAAAGAGTTCAACTAGATTAGCAACCAGGAAAATGTTTAGCTGTTAAGCTTTTGAACTGGAAAGCAAATGGACATGCAGTCCAGGAGTGACAAAACCATACAGCACAAAGTCAGATGTAAATTATGTAAATAATACTAACAAAAAAGGAGAGTATTTGGTAATTGCAACTTGGTCTACCTTGGTTCTACTCATTACTCATGTTTACTTTAATTCTCTCAACTTCCTCTAGGGGGTGAGCTTCCCAGCAAAACCACCACAGAGCTCACAAAATAGGTCTATTAATTTACCCATCGCTATTAATAATAAATAGTAAATTCACACCTAGGAAGCATTCAAAGTAGCAAGAATTATGCCTTCCTTATCAATACAAATGTAAAGAGCACTCCAGCATTTCGCAATGTAATCTCTATCTATTGTATCTGTTGTGTGTGATTATCACTGACAATTTTTCAAAAAGAATGTTTCCTTGTACAAAGAAAAGAACAGAAAAAACTGTTTACTCAAAATGTACTTATGATGGAAGTCTAAGGATAGTTTTTACGAACTGCACAAGTACAACGAAATTCAGATTAAACTGTTAATAAACTTTTATGTGAAAGTCATATTTTTTGTAGAACGCTTTCATGAATTGTAATTTAAGCTCTAAATCGGGATACTTTTTTGTCCTTTAAGAGAGGAATACTTTTTCCGACAGAGAATCTGTGGATATGTGTTAACCGAAGTGATTGTAAAACCTTCAGTACAGAGAAAATAACCAGAATTACTATTTACTGTTTTGCTCCAGTGTTATGTTGTTAAGTTGGAAAAAACTACATAAGAACCACTTTAGTAAGACATTTGCTCATGTCTGTCTCATCCAAAGACCTTTATAGTCAGAATTTAAAGGCTGTAGGTTTAAATTAATTTTAAACCTTTATTGATGGAACTAGCTTTAGACTTCCCTTATGAGTGAGTTTTGATTAATCAGACTCTTTGCTCTTTTTTTTCTGTACAAGTAAACAAGGGGAAAGTATTGTCCAGGATAATCACTCACATGCTCAAAATATGGTGGATAGAGATTATTACCGGTAACCTAACACGTAAGATATAGAGAGTCATCCAAGTCAGTTACATAAGCAGTGAACATCTCGTCACAGCCCTGGTTGAATGGTATTTCACTGAAAATTAGAGTACTCACCTGAGTGACCCACAGATGTGCTGCTGGGTGACCCAGTCGCCTCAATCTCAGTAAAAGGCAACACCGGGTGTAAAGGAACTATAAAAGATAATTAAAAAAAAGACTATAAAAAGCTATAAAAGATAGTCTAGTTTTTTTTTTTAAGCAAACGACTCAAAATATATCACATACTACTACCCTCTCTATTATACAGCAATAAAGTGAGTGACTTACCCAGAGACTCCTGTCCTAGTTTGGGAGAGAGCTGTGAGTAGGGAGGAGGTGGTGAATCTAAAAGGTAAAGAGTTTACATTAGAACTTGCTTTATATTCAGCATCCAAAACCTATATGTCTATCATGATTTGTATCACTAAGCCACTAAGACTGCACCAGGTGCCAAAGCATGCACTGTCTGGTTGAATTTATTTTTTCAATAGTTCTTTAAAATTGTTTTGACAATTTGTGGACTTGACCATTCCTCTAAGACTGAAATCAAAAATGACATTATTTATACTAGTATTATTTAAGTGTGATGACAGTCAAGTCACCACTAGTTCACTTCATAAACTGTTTTCAGTGGAGAAACACCTGCATTACAGTGCATTTTCTATGCTAGTGTCTATTTTGCATGCAAAAACAATTCAAATGATTAATATGTTTACCTATCACATATCACTCCTCTTTTAATTACATTTGCACACGTTCAGAACTCTATACATGAATATTGCACACACGTATTCATTCAATTTATATCATTATACCAATTATATTCTATCTTCTATCTGTTCTTGCCATAATTTTAACCTTTTCACAGATTTGTTTTCAGTTTAATTTGTGTTAATGAAGCAATTGCTGGGTTACGTTCCTTGTAATTAAAATCCTTCTTGGCCAATGAAACTCTGACTATGATTCTGTCTCATTTTTCATAAAATGAAAAATGGCTCGTAAAAGTGTTTACAGGAAAAAATGACAAATTAAGTGAGGAATAAAGCTCTAAAGGACAAACCTGCCATTGAGAATAACTCCACATTACACTTCTAGCATTCAATTTTTAACAAAAAGGTCATTATATAAATAAACAATATGCATATTATTTCATTGTCACAAGAACAGCCTTAACTTCTTCACTTGATTATTGGGCAGAAGTATGACTCAATGTGAAGGAAAATTTGGTGAGTGCACAAAATTAGGCCTGTCTTTTACAGTCCAAAATATGGAAAACCTCTAAATAACTGATCTCATGAGAACTACTACACCCTGCCTGGGCAGCAGCCCTGAGAGCTGCTCTGTGCGCACTGACTGTGTGTTTTTGTGAATAACAAACTTGAATGAGGAGTAAAAGAACTAAGCGTCCCAGTAGGGTAATGAATTGGGAGTTCCACTTCCTGAACGAGAGAGAGTCACAGGCCAGCTCCCCTCTCTCTCTCTCTCTCTCTCTAATTCCCACCATGCAAGCACAGGATTGTGCAAGATTGTGCAAGATCTTATAAGAAATGATGGACATTTCATATAGCCCTGCATGTGCTCGCACCAGTTTTTCACTGAAAATTTAAGCCTGTCTGCAAATCTGTCACTCTAATTTTGAAGCAAAATAGAGCTGAAGTTTCATAAGACCCCTACATGAGGCGTTTATATATATATATATATATATATATATATATATATATATATATATATATATATATATATATATATATATATATATATATATATGTAAGGGTTTAACATCTTAGGCCTCTTGCTGCATTGATGCCAATACATTTTGTGAACTGACAATATACTGTACTATAAAATTTAGTGGACTTGTAAGTTTGTTGCAGAAGCCTTCTCTTTTCCCCCCAGTAACCTCAGACATTTGATGATGCCACCATGACCCTGAGGGATCCTTTGCCTCGAGCATCCTCACCTGGTCCACAAAGGCGGCTGTAATGATAGGGGTTGCAGCATGGCACCTCGCCGCATGGCGCCCTGAAACTCTGACAGCAGCACAGTGCTTTGAGTGGGGAGGTGAGCTGCAGGTCAGGCCAGCGGAAAAACCTACACAGCAGGTACTGAGGAGACACAGCACGACCTCCGACATGCAGCTCGGCCTGAGGAGCTACAACACAACCACCCAACACAGCGCCTTTAGACTCCACTGCCTCCAACAAGACGCCCAAAGGTTTCTCCTTCAACTTTTTCAGGAGTGCATATGCACACCTTTGAAGTTCTTGCTCCAATAATGTTTTACGAGTTCTCGACTCTGCAGCACTGTGGTCTCTAATCTGCCAGTGATCAGAAAGGTCACTTTTGCTTCTGTGGAGGTCTTTAAACCAACAGCAGGTCACTGTCCTGCTGTCGCTCTCCTCCGATGGAGGGAGTCCACGCTGCTCCTGGACACACATGTCCACCTGGATGCCTTCTTGCTCTAAAACAAGCTCTGATCCTCCACTTTCCACCAGAGCCAGGGTGTCGCTCGATCCCCCGGAGTTTCCCACAGCCGCAGGCTCCGTTTGGGAGATGTTCTCCGGATCGTCGCCGCTCTTAGTGCCTCCATCGGCCTCCTCTCCGTCCGCGATCAAACGGCTTCTCCAGAGTCGCCGAACCAGAGCGCCGCGTCTCGTCCTGAACATACGACACCTTAACCGCTTCTCATGCGCGCTTTTTTGTGTGGGTCCTACGTCTGTTCCCGATCCCGACGATGCTCGTGCTCGTTGTCCGACATCAAGGCTCCGTGAGCGCCGTGCACTAGCCTAGACGCACAGCCGCGGGCGCATTCCTCCTGGCCGGAGCACAACATTAGACTCGGCGATCGTGGCAGTTTTGCAGCAAAGTGGCGGCGCTGTCACGGCGCATTAGTGCCAACAATTAACAAAAAAAAAAAAAAAAAAGGTGATGCGTGCAGCGCTAAGTCTGCAAACCATGAACATAAGAAAGTTGATTTATAGGCTTGCTTGAGTCCTCTGCATTCCTGCACAGCCGTTAGATTCACATCCAGAAGAGGATCCACACACTCTTGATCAGCCAACCCTCGATCACCTATATAGCTGTTTCAGATCGGCACAGGCGCGTGGACAGAGCAACTCGGCAACAAACCCAAAAGTAATCCTTTCATGGTGAACAGCTCCATCCCGATCCGACAAAAAAAAATTCTTCATGCAACGGAAACATCCATTAAGTCTGCGCCAAGAAGACTTGCCCTTTAAATCCTTTCGCTCCGCGCAGCAGCGATCGAGATGAACGGGATCCTACGATTGTTCCTTACGCGCTCTCTCTCTCTCTCTCTCTCTCTCTCACACACACACACACACACACACACACACACATAAGCGTGCGCGCGCGGTCGCGGGGCCCTTGCAGGAGCGCGGTGGAGTCATTGGCTGTTTCTCATCATGTGCTCGTCTAGACTCGGTGGCGGCTGCGGGGCGCGCGGGGTGCTGCGCAGGCGCGGTGTCGGGTTTCTGCACACTTAAAGGGGCCACTCAGAGCACTGGAAAACCTAAAATTGCAGTAAACACATGCACATATACATACACATACACAAACATAATCTTAAACATTCCTTGGTTAATACGCCTATGTGACAAACATGCATGATCATATTTTACATGAAAGCAAACTAGCAAGCAAGAAATAAATAAAGGAATGACTTCAAAATGCATATGCATTTTCATCCATTTTGTGATGAATGAAAAAAATAAATAAATAACACGCAAGCACCATGCAGTCCCATTACAGTAAATTAATCATATAACAAAAATGACAGCAAATTATCCATGTTGCATGAATTACAATTGTTATGGCATTCCTGTTCCTCCCTACAAAGATAATCACATTTATATTTATTACTGCAATAAGTATTTGTATCAGTTGTAACAGTATTAGTACTATATAGCACTGTATAGCACTAACTATTATACTAACAGTAATAATGATAATAAGTAATAGTAGTGGTACTGTTAGTGAAACAGTACCAGCAAACTCCATGAAAGGGTTAATTCTTCCCATGTGGAGTCAGAGAAAACACGCCCCACAATACACTGACTTGATCACAGTAACTAAAGTTCTGCAGAAAAGTTATCCAATTGATGCCTTTGATAATGAGAAAGTCTTATTTCCACTGAGAAGGTTTGAGTTTAATAGCAATTTGGCCCACCCTTTAAAATACTTCAGGAGGCAAGGCAGACATGCCCATGTGCTATTAATGGATGAAATCATCAGGCTGTAAATCATCGGCTAACTCCTGTAGACCTATGCTTAGGCTATAGCTTTTGATCATCCTGACAGAAACTCTTCTCACACTTTTCACGGGGTGTGCACTCGAGGCTTCTGTAATCCCGTCTCACCTGGTTAATTTTGCCTTATTTACAGAACGTAAGCTCGCTGCTTGACAACTGGCCTTACAATCAGATTCATCATTTGTGTTAGTAAATGTGCACTTGCTGATGTGCACAGTCAAGATTTTATGTTTTTAAAATAATAATCCAAAAAGATTAGAATGAAATACACCAGACTTTCCAACTTCTGAGTTTGCCAAATAATATAACAGAAAAATGTATAATTGAAAGATCCTGTCAAAAGTTAACTAATGGTTATTAGATATGTTCTCTTCATCCTCTAGTCAACAACAGCCTTTGAATTGCATGAGCAATTATACTCTGTTATTCCATTTGATATTTAGTTCATGCACAACATCTTCGTGAGAATGAATTATGCTAGCTGTTATAAAGAAACCAGCATCTACAAGTTCACTAAATGTTTCCAAAAAGCTTTATGTATTACATAATAACGTGAAATAATTTGTCAGTGCCAGTGCCACTTGCTTAGTATGACGCTGCTGAAAACTTGTGTAGGCTATAAACTCAGTAAATTACTGCATTATGGCCTTCCTCTGTATGACGATTGGTGGGATCCTCATCACAGATCCCGTCACTTATCAGTCCTCTGAGTGGACGATAACCGCACTCGCCTGGCGTCAGGTTCATAACTGCCCTGACTCCCATTTAGTCTCCTGCAGATAATCTATCAGCAGAGAAGTTTAGAGCTAAGGAGACAGGGAGTCCGGCACCAAACCACCTCCCAAAATAGCCCAGTGTCCACCCAGGCTCTGGGCAGCCGTGGTGCTGTCGTAAGGGGCCTAGCAAGACCCAGCACAGGAATGCCATGTCATCAGGAGCAGTAATGGGGCTATGGCAAGGTTGCAAAAAGCAGTGAGTAAAGGAAGTCACTCTGAGTCCATGAAGGCCTGAAGTGGATTGGGGCAGAAAGAGTAGCCTTTGCAAGCTGGAATTGATCTCAGGCTACTGGAGAAAATGGATAATGAGAAATGGATACAGAACAGTGAGATGGTGATTTAAGAGCCTGGATGAAAGACGCCGTTCTGAAGTACATTTACACTTGTACTGTGCTTGTATTGAGTTTGTAATGCAATAGACAAGAAATCAGACTTTCCGACTCCAATGCATAGTCAAAGAATGTTCTCAACAAACACATTAAACACATAAAAACATTATAATTGGAAAATCTTCCCAGAGAAACTGGATTCCCAGAGTACATACAATACAAAAGTTTTAGGTACCCTAAATTTTTTTAATGTAGATTTTGTCTTACATTCTAATTTTATACCTACTGCATTAGTGTATCAGTAGAAAAGAAACAAAAGATTTACAGAAACTGATTTATTTTCAAAAGATTCAGTGTTACAGAGAAATTTTTGTGTTTAGTTTTGCAATGGACTATATTAAATAACAGAGCACATCATCAAGGTTGTCTGGGATTTTACTTGTGCAACAAAAGAACTGCAGCAAGTTCTCCAAGAAGCCTAACATCAGCATACCAGCCAATTTCCTCAGAACACTGCTCCACAGTGTCCCTAAGAGAACTGACAATATTGCAAACACAAATGTAATTTAGATTTTGATTGAATTTTTTATTGGTTTATGTTATTGTTTACTGCTTGATAATTGAGTAGCATTGCTGCTTCATAGATCCAGGGTCTCTGGTTTGCTCCTGAGCTGGAGTTACTGACTGTGTGGAGTTTCTGTGTATGTTCTCTTCATATCTGTCTGGGCTTTACCTCCCAAAAACATGCCAGTAGGTGGACTGGCTAGGATAAATTACTCCTAGGTGTGAATGTGTGTGCAACATGTCCTGCAATTGACTGGCATCCCAGCCAGGGTCTATTCCAGCCTCATTCCCAGGATGGACTCTTGATCCATCATGACCCTTCAGTAAAGCGATTACTGAAGATGAGTGAGTGAGAGAGAAACTTCATTTCATTATTTCTGAAGGTATGTTCACTTTACAAAATTTCTTTAGAAGTGCCTAAAGAAGTTGCATATAAAATATGACATTTCTATATACGTATATTATTAGTATAGTAAAATTTGTCAGAATTGTAATTCAAACATTCAGTTCGGAGGACAACTATGCACTTTATTTCTTTTTCAATATGTTTGTCTTGTAAAAAAAAAACATTCACAAGACAGGAAGGATGTTAGAAGGGATTTATATGATATTAGATTAGATTAGATTAGATTCAACTTTATTGTCATTACACAATAAAGTTGAATCTAATCTAATCTAATCTAATATCATATAATATTTATGCATTTACAGTATGTTCATCTTGTATTTGATCTATATATAACATAGTCTACAGTATTTCTTTCAACTCAGTAGCCACATTATTATGTACACCTGCCTTGTCTTAACACCTTTGGTCATCTTATCAAATATTGGCCAGTGTTTGATAAAGTGGCCAAATAGTATGCACAGTGTTTAAAATTCCTAATATCACTGCAGTGCCTGATACACCCAGACCTGCATGGCAATACAACCCAAATAAAATCTGCTTAGTTGTGGTCCCTTTCCACTGATAGATGGAATAGTATCTGTGCATAGCAATAGATTACAGGCTAGAGTCTGTAATTACATACCTACAAACTGCACCTTGGCTGTCACCTGATAAAAATGGCCGATGTACGTACACATTAGTTAGGTATACAGTAACTGGTGTCATGGAATTTGAAGACACAACATTCTGACCATTGGCACAAACTCATAATCACTGAGCTACCACTGACTCTATGCTTTGTAAAAAATATCCATGTAAAATGCAAATCACTTGTATCACAATGATAAAAAGACCTTCGCTAGTTTTGCAATTTCACTGACAATGAAGTGCACTGTAAGACTCAGACAGACATATTCAGTGGAATCTGTCTGGGGAAATTTCTGGCCTTCAAACCAGTGTTTCAGCACGTGGAGCCTCATTTATGGTTAAACAAGGGAGACGGCCAGAGCCCTCAATGAGTATCTGCTGGGAAAACATGGGGTAGATTCTTCAACGTGGCACAAGCTGAGAAAAGTCAGAGCAGAGCTAAATCCACACCAAAAACATTAGATTAGATGGCTACTTTATGTAGATTCAGGAGACACAAGGACCATTGATTAAGTAGATGAGAGTACATGTTCTTGTACTTTACAATAATGCAACGTTGAGTTATATACAGTACAAATGTGACCATGTGATATGCAAGAAATAAAACACAACAGGCAGTGCTGCTACAGGAAAATAATCAATGACGTCATGGTGTGGTGTGGCCAGATGTGAAACGGAGGGCTGTTGCCACCCAGAAGTTTATTCTTTTCCAATATTGGATTATGTTCCGATATTATTTTTATGCTGCAGCAATTTGCCAATGATCACAAGTTATATCAATTAAAGAACAACATCATACATTTGATTTTGTTCATTGTTAATGTTGAGGAACATCCATGAAACACATACATTAGTAGCAGCTATATACAGTCTTTCTCTCACTTGTCTCTCTTCTTTTCTCTTTCTTTTTTCCCCTTATTTGCTCACCTTCTAAATTCCCTCCCTCCCACCCTCCAGCTCTCACCTATCATTGGACAACTACGAACTGGGGAGCGTGAAGCTTAGCATGTGCATGAGGCACATGAGGCACATGAGGCAAGCCAACAGCATGTTTTTTTGAACTGCTGCTCATGCTGCATCACAGGGCAGCGTAACACACTTGGAAGAAAGTGCTACCCAGTCTCTTCGACATACATAAGCTCACAGATGCCCATGATTGGCTAGCGTCTGTATGATTGACAGGGGAGAGCGTATGCCATCCCTCTCATCCAGAAAAAATGGCCAATTTTGCTTCTTTGGCTTCAAGCCACAGATGGCGGTGACCTTGTTGGGATTCAATTTTTACAACACGTGGACACTGAAGATTCCTTCCATAAATGCTAATTAAACTTCCATAAATGCTCGCAGAAAACAGCATAACAACAATTAAACAACAGTTTATGTGGAGCGTTCGCTGTACGCTCAGTTCAACCAAACTGCCTGCATGTGTAAAACTCCCTGCTGTGTGAGGGGTTTAATTATGAGCTGGCTAGGACAAAATTTCATCATATGCTGTTGTGTAAAAATAAAAGAGCTCCTTACGTCAATTTATCTGCTATCCTAATATAAGTGCATAACCGTAAACTAAATCTATCATCACTTTCATGTACTCAAATCAGCGTGACAGTGTAGATCAAGATCGGTACTGTCTTTATACTGTAATTATAAGTAAATAGCATTTTCTAACATGCAACTTCATGATAGTTGTGCAGAATTACAGGAGTCACGCTTCTTTGTGTTTAGAAATCTGTCATTGGAAGCTCATAATTCTTTAAAGTCTCCAGCAAATCTTGAAGCACTTTTTAGGTTACAATAAACTAGAAAGGACCACAAAGACTGGAGTATTGCTGTTTACATGGAACAATCATAAACAATGTCAGGAATATACAGTGAAGGCTCCGGTCCTGAAACACTCTCATAAACACTCTTAACCAACAATTATCTGGCCTGCTTCCAGCTTTTTATCATGCTGGACAGAATTCAGTCATATAATATATTTATGTATTAAACCAGAGTAGGGCAACTCCAGACCCAAGGTTCTGTGTTCAGCTCCTTTCATTCCTCTGCATGCTTTCTAAACATGCTCATGTTTAGACTGAGGGAGGAAAGAGAATATCTAAGAAATTGAGGAAGGAAATGAGTTGAAAACAAAGGAAAGGGCAAGAAAGGCAGTGTGACAGAGGGCTGCTTGGCTACTGATTGCGGCGGAGGCTCCAAAGCGCTCGGCGCCGGCTGAACAGGCCACAGAGTTCCAGACAGTGAGATTAGCTTCTGCACTCACATGTGTGCAAATACACAGCATCTCCACTGCTCTGGTGTGCTTATGGTGCACTTATGAATGGTGATGGGATTCGGTCTATATCAACTGAGTAGTTGGGCAATGCCAGTTAAAGGCGCCTACCTGGCTTACATTAATAACTGTAAGGTATTACAAAAAACAGTTTGGTTTTATATGGAATTTTTCTTGCTTAAAGAAAAATCTTGGCAGGGTAAAAAGGGGAAGGACAACAACGACCGCTTGGCCAACAGATAATTGGAAAAACTGTGTGCAGGTCATTGTCATGGTCTCAGCATGTATCTAAAACTTTCTGCAGAGCAGTACATTTTTTGTTGGAAAAGAGAGAGGGAGAGATGAAGAATTGATTGTGTACATCACTAACCTTACAAAAGCAGAGGCAGACATGTCCTGTCAACAGCCGTGGCCTTTGCGTGCATTTGACCACCAGTGTTTACGTCAGCAGGTACAGAGACCATATCTAATCTCCAAGAGTGAGACGGTGAAGGGGGGCTCGAGTGCCACTACGGGCTGGGGTGCCTGAGGGGCCGACTGCTTTGAGAGAGAGAGAGAGAGAGAGAGAATGAAAGCAAAGGGAGGGAGAAGAAAGGGAGAGGCGGGAGAGAGAGTAAATCAGCAGAGGAGATTTGAGACAGGAAGAGCATGGCGTCAGTACAGGCTGGAGATAAGGACTTGAGCTCCATACACAAACATGCTTTTTCCCTGGGCCTGGCAAAAACTCTCTCTCTCTCACTCTCTCTCTCTCTCTCGTGCGCATTTCTTTCTCTCTTTGTCTCTGAGTCTGCCAGTAAAGGAACTGAGCAGGTGCCACTTTGCTGTTGCTCTTCATCCTGACTTATAGGCCTTCCTCTGAGAGAATTTTTCAACAAGTCCTAATAAGCACACATTCACTTAATATCTTAAGTATTTTAAGTATGCACATTTTAGTAACTCATATATACTATATGACCAAAAGTATGTGGACACCCATCCTAATGATTGGGTTCAAGTGTTTCAGCCACACCCATTGCTAACAGGTGCATAAAATCAAGCACAAAGCCATGCAAACTCTATAGACAGACAGTGGCAGTAGAGTGGGTCGTACTGAAGAGCTCGGTGAGTTCAAACGTGACATTGTCATATGATCCCGACTTTGCCACAAGTTAGTTTGTGAAATTTTTGCCCTGTTAGATCTACCTGTTAGGTCAACTATAATTGCTATTATTGAGAAATGGAAGAGTCTAGGAACAGCAGCAGCTCAGCCATGAAGCAGTAGACCATGCAAACTCACAGAGCGGGGCCGCCAAGTCCTGAAGCACGTAGTGCATAAAAGAATCACGTATCTTCTGTTGCATCACTCGCTACAAAATTCCAAATTGCTTCTGGAAGCTACACTAGCACAAGAACTGTGCGTCAGGAGCTTCATGACATGCGTTTCCATGGCTGAGCAGCTGCACACAAGCTGAAGGTCACTATGCAATGCCAAGCATTGGCTGGAGAGGTGTAAAGCTCCGCCACTGGACTCTGGAGCAGTGAAAATGTGTTCTCTGGATTGATGACTCATGCTCCACTATCTGGAACTTTGATGGATGATTCTGGGTTTGGCGGATGCCTGGAGAACGCTACCTGCTGGAATGCATAGTGCTAGCAATAAAGTTTGGTGGAGGAGGGATAATGGTCTGGGGCTGTTTTTCAGGTTCAGGGTTTGGGCCCCTTAGTTCCAGTGAAAGGTAAGCTTAATTCTATAGCAAACAAAGATACTTTCCACAATTGTATGCTTCCAGCTTTGTGGTAACATTCTGGGGAAGGCCCTTTCTTGTTCCAGCATGACTGTGCCCCTGTGCACAAAGCAAGGGCCATAAAGACATGGTTTGATGAGTTCGGTTTGGAGAAACTCCAGTGGCCTGCACAGAGCCTTGATTAATACAACTCCGTATTTAATACCCATGGCTTTGGAAAGGGATGTTCAACAACCTCATACAGGTGTGATGGTCAGGTGTCTACATACTTACTTTTGGCCATATAGTGCACATATACTCATATATTTTTGCATATTAATAATAAATCTTCAACTCTGACCTTTAAAATTATGCCTGGCAACAAATCAAAAGTAGTAAAAAATACAAGGTATGTGCAAGACACAGATGGACTCTCATCTCCTCTAGTAAATCTGTCTTAATATACTCTGCAGTAATTTGATCCTGCTCTTCTGCATCTTCTTACCTCTGAAGCATTTCATAATTGCTCCCAAAATCTCCTTAATAAGAACCAGATTATGAAAAACATGACTTATTTTCTTGTGAAATTTTGTGACTCAAGTCATGTGGTGTAGACTTGAAACCAAGGTAGCCAAATTATAATTTACTCAAGCGAAAAACAGAAATTGCTACTTTTAAATGTACTCAAGTATTAAAAAGTAAAAACTGATGAAATTAATTTAATGTCAGGTTTTCATGTGAAAAGTAACTTTTATTACGTATCTGTTTTAGCTACTGGAATCATTGCCAGTCTAACCTGACATTAGCACAAAAAAAAACAGGCTAACTTAGTTAAATATAGTTAACATTAGCAAATTTGCAAAATGTACTTCAACATGCTTTTTTAAAAAAAATGGATGGAGTTCATTTGGGAGGAAAAGGAGACACCTCACTGCATATGAGTCTTTGCTTACTTCAGCATAGTGAGACATTTTACTGAGGTAGGGCTGGGGGCGCTCATCCTCAGGTTCCATCCTGCAGTCTTGTGGCTTATCGATCTTCAAATACACATGATAACTACAGCTTTAACCACATGAGGTCACAGCAGTTTGGTACGATTCCTGAAATCTTCTACATTGCTGAACCTGATTGAATGCAAATCTAAAATGATTGGATGCAAAATTAAAGTGACTGGATGTTAAGCTGAGGCTGTTCTACTCATGTACAGGGTCCAGTGAATGGCTGGATGAAAGAGGGCACCTTCAAGATATATAACAAGTATTTTTGAAGGTCTAAATATAAATGTATTATTGTATTATTAATTATGTATTATTAATTTTTGTATTATTGTATTATTATTATTATGTATTATTAATTTCAATAATACTCGAATAAAGTATAAATACCTAGAGTAACAAAATATAATTATATATAAACAAAATATTATTAATTACCATTTAATAATTGAAAGCAGACTGCCTGAATCATAAGCTGGAAATGTAAGGTGTTAAATATCTTCTGTGGAGAAAAAGACCCTATTTGGCATACCTTTCGGAGCTGTTTTTATACTTAGAGTCATGTCATACGACTACGGATAAAACAACATATATATAATAAACCCCTTAAAATATCACAGCTGTCAGGGGTTCAGACTTCCACAGACATTCCCCATTCTCATAACTACATACCTTTCCTATTCCCTGCAGGAACTGAATAATTAATATAGATTACAGAATAATATGCTTCAAGATGAGTAGCTGAATAAGGAGATGACAGGTTAGGGTGTTAATAAATAATATTACATTGCTATATTTTTAATATTAGTATGGCATATTTGGGGTTAAGACCTGCGCTATCCTGAATAATACAAGTCAAGTCAAGTCAAATCAAGTGGAGTTTATTGTCATTTCAGCCATATACAACAACATGTTTATGCTGTGTTATGAACCAAACAGCAACAATGGACTAGGTGAACTCAACTGTTTCTTCCTCAAACCAGCAAGCTACATAAGGCACTACCACAAGGAAACATGGCCTCAAGCAAGCAATGTTTTGAGTCTTGGTCCCGCCAGGGGTCAGAGGAACTTTTCCTTAAAGATAAGAGAGAGAGTAGGCGGAAAGGAGACATAAAGGAAAACACTGCGTCTCTTGGGAAGAGTGTTTTGCTTTGAGAATGTTTTAATTGTGATGTGAAATTGTTTAAAAGGAATAGATGTTTTTAAGTGTGTGCGTGTGTTTGTGCACAGCCTTTGATAAGGTTGGCACTGTAGTGGGAAAACAGCATGCTTAATATTGTCAGAGAAGGATAATTACACCTACTCTCCTCCTGCTTAACCCCTGTCTCTTGTTCACTCTTCCTCTCTATTATATGCTCTTTTTTACTTGCACACAAAAAATCCAAGTGTTTAGTTCCATCACTTCCTTCGTCTCTTGCTTGAATTATCAGAAAACGATCACTGAGCTGTTTTTATGACACCATACAATAATTTTGTATTGTTAGAAAGACCTTTTGATATGAAAATAATTACACATGCTTTACATATTGTAGCCATGGGTGGAAAATACCAGAGTAATTGTACCTCGTTGCTATACTTTTCACATATTCATACTTCACTATTGGCCGTATTACCGTATTATTGAAATTGAATACATGCTTTTACTTAATTACATTCAAAATTACATTTTACTCCCTATGTTTTCATTTTGAACTTATTAACAAGTACTTGTTACAAATTTCATAGGTCTCTTCTTCTCTCATCCAGCCACTGACTGTACACTACACATCAATCAAATGTAGAAAAAAATATCAAGAGTTGTGCCAATTCATCATCTGCAGTGACCCTCTCATGCTATATAATGTAGTACAATGGTACACACTATACTGTAGCTATCCATGTGTGTTTGAAGATGGATAAGCCATAAGACTGCAGTGTTGAACATGAGGATGGACGCCTCTGGCCCTACCTTCATAAAATGTTTCAATATGCTGGAGTAAGCAGTCTAAAATGAGGTGTCTCCTTCACCTCCGTAGAAGGCATGAACTCCATCTAATTTGAAGAAGCATGGTGAGCATGTTATAGTTTTGCTAATTTGCTAAAATTAACTGGCTTTATTTAACTAAGTTAGCCTGTTTTCTTTGGTAATACCAGGTTAGACTATCAGTCATTCTAGTAGCTAACATAAATTGGCTGGATTCTAGGAAAATAGGGTAAAATAAATAAATAAATAAACAAATAAATAAATACATTTTTGTATATTTATTTACTTTGGTATTTTACTTCTGATTAATTTATTTTCAAACTATGTAGTGTTAACCATGCATAGGACCATCACACTTAGCGAATCTGAATGATGTTTTTAGGTAAAGCGGCATAGTTGCTTTAAAATGAAAATCATCTTAGATAAGTAATTAAAGTTACATTAACTTAATTTCATCAGTTCAAATCATGTACTTTTTAACACTTGATTACATTTAAAAGTAACACATTCTTTTTTACTTTCCCTTCAGTACATTTTTGGCTGCAGACATGCACTTTTAATTAAGTACGTTTCCACTCCAACTGATCGCTTATATTAATTAGAAACACTTTGTAAGTAAAGTAAATGATTACTGATAACCTCATGTCCAAATATGGATCATAGGACCAAGTACTGCTGTACACTTGGTATTTCTTTCCACATTATTTACTATGTTTGCTAACTTGCAAAGTAAGTATGGAGTTCATACAAAAAAACTACAAAACTACTGGCACCCTTCAAGGGCAAATGTAATAGTATAAAATAAATATAACACAAAATGAATCAAATTTTCCACTCAAGCGATCAGATTAATTAACTGTAATCAGCCAGGAATTGGATCAATGATAAGTAAGGAAGATGGTGAGGGAGGCAACGAGAGCCCCAAGATCAGATTCAGAATTACACAGTTAAGTTGATTCTTAGTATGGTCAAGTTTTATAACTTGACCAAGCCATCAGACTGTCAGACACCACCTCCATTACAACAAACTGGAAGCTTTGCAAGAAAGAAGCCTTTCCTGAGAGCATCTCACATATTGCAGCTCCTGAACATTACCACTCATCATTGAAACTGTGACTGGAATCAGGTGTGGTGGCCAAATAAAAACAACTGAAATATAATATTTGCCCATCAGCATGGTCGGTAAAGAATGGGCAGTGCATACATGAGAAGACTCCAAAACCACCGTACAATATAGTCACTGACGTTTGGGGCTGTTTTGCAGCTAGTGGTTCAGAGTATCTTGTGAAGATTGATAGTATCAAATATTCTGCCAAGAGGTTACGACTTAGCTGTAGTGAGATCTCTTAAGGACTATATCCAAATCAACACAGAAATGGTTGTAGGACATAAAAATCAATGTTTTACGATGTCAATCTCTGTCTGCAGACTTGAAAAATACTGAAATACTGTGGTCTGAATAGAGCACAACCTAAAGAATGTAAAGGAACTAGAGTAGTTCTGCATAGAGGAGGGTCCAAGTAAACCATATTTGACAGGACACTTATCCAAATGGACACTTACCGGACATTACAACTACTCAAATATAATTTAAAAAGCCACTGCTGCTCAACCCGTTTTACACAAAACATCTAATTTTATAGAGATGTGCCTCTGCTTTTCACTACCTCTTCCTCCTTTTTACATTCTCGCTCCTCACTGTTTTCAGCACGAGAGACCATTGCTTTTATGTAGTTATACATTTCGATAGGTGTTGATCGTAGGATAGTATTCAATGTTTCACCTGCAGATGAAAGATTGCAGATTCTGAATGATTCTGAATGATTTTAATGTAAGTGGGAAAACGTGTGCCGTACAACACCTCCATATGCTCAAAATATCATTCATTATATTAATTTTGGCTCATTTGGTGCCAATACCTTGACTGTATCTACCCTTTTAGGTCTGAACTATTTGGAAAGCAATGCAAAGTACAGGCATACACACCTGTTAGTTTTTACACTAATTACTATGTAGCCAAGTTGAATATTGGAGCAGGCATTATTTGTAATTACTGCACATTTGCCTGTTAAACAGTAGGTAGTTACTGTAAAATAAAGTGCTACCGGATTATCAGAGTGCAAATGCCTTACAGGAAAAACTCTTTCATATGGAGAAAACAATGATTCAAGAAGGATAACTCTACAATCTGCAGTATGACATTTTACACACCAAAGAAAGTTTAAAGTAACTTAATTCTACATAAATGAGAGAGAAAATGGAGGCACAGGATTATATATACCTTAACTATTACAAGAAGAAACGTGAATGAAAAAGGATGGAGAGGGAAGCGAAGGAGAGTGTTCAAAGGACTGAAGGAACACCAGAGAATGAGGAGAAGTGAGTGACCTCTCTCTTTTTTGTCAAATACATACCCTGTGTTTGTGCGTGTGTGTGTATGTGCATGTGTGCAGGCCCCTGCTTTCGTCTCCCCTTGATTGTTGCTCTGCGGTAGTGTGACGAATACTTTGCATTCTGTCTCTCCAGGGCAAGCGAGAGCTTACCACACCATATACATGGCACATGCACGCATAAAGACTGAGGAACAAGAAGATATTTCACTAGGTTAAATCCATGTAATGGTGCTAGCTGTGCACAAGTTATGTTTAGCTTTCTCTTCATGCCATCGTTCATCAGTCATGGAAAACATGTCTTCAAACACATGAAGATCAATCTAACCTTCTTGGAAAAAGAGCTAGCTGATATGTTTAGCACTAAACATATCTGACATCGCAATTGAGCTAGCTGAATGCTGAAGTTAACTTAATTGACTAATTTAATGAACTTCAATTTAAGTGAAAGATCTAGACATATTTTTGCTAAGTAGGTCACAAGGAAACATACTGTATGAGAATGCTCGTAATAGAAATCACTCTAACACACCTGACTCATTTAATGAGCTTATTAGCTCATTTGTGCTATAGCTTTTGGACTCTGCAACTACCAGAAATCAACTATTTAAAAAAAAAAAAGATTATGGAGTACACAGGTGGATGAGTTAAACTCTAATCATTAGCATATTTTCTATGCAGTTATTTTCATGAAGTATGAAGATTCAGGTTGTGGATTCACAGGCGGTTACATGTCACTGCAGCAGTCAGACAAAAGGGCACCTATGCTAACAATAGAGATTGAAACTGTGTTAATCAGCCCCTGCAGGCATGCAGGAAGAGTCAGAGAACAGGTATAGTGGGGGAAAAGTCAATCTTTCCATCTTTCTTTCTTCAAATTACAAACTACAGTTGTTCAAAGCCATTTCTTTTATCTAGAGAGGATAAAAATGTCTTCAGAGCAGACTTGAAAACTGAAATAGAAGGGTCTAATCTGATATAGAGAGGTAGACTGTTCCAGAGTTTTGGACCGGTGATCGCAAAGGCATGATCACCTTGTGTTTTAAGTCTGGATCTGGGAACAGAAAGTAAGCCAAGATCACAAGATCTCACAGTTCTGGAGGGAGTATACAGATGGAGCAAATTTGTCAGATACTGAGGGGCCAAATTGTTGAAGGCTTTGTAAACATACAATAGAATTTTAAAATCAATTCTATATTTAGCAGGTAGCCAGTGCAATGCAATTAAAATAGGAGTAACAGGCTCATACTTGCGAGTCCCTGTGAGAAGTCTGGCAGCTGCATTTTGTACCAGCTGCAAATGGGAAAGGGAAGACTGAGAGACACCATAATAAAGCGAGTTGCAATAATCGCAATGAGATGTTACGAAATCGTGAATTGCAGTTACTCTTGGATAAAAAGGGTTTTACTTTAGTGAGAAGGTGAAGGTGAAAAAAGCATGACTTTACAACAGTACTAATCTGTTTATCAAATTTTAGGTTGTGATCAAACAGAACACCCAGGTTTCAGAACACCCAAGAAAACAGTTTTATTCTCATTTAGGTTTAGGAAATTGCTTGAGAGCCATAGCTTTACTTCTTTTAGACAGGCCAACATTGGTTGTAAAGCATTTATATCATTATGTTTTAAGGGAAGATAGATCAGAGTATCATCAGCTTATAGGTGAAAGGACACCTGTACTTATTAAAAATGGATGCCAAAGGGAGCATATACAGGGAAAGCAACACTGGCCCAAGGATTGATCCCTGCAGGACTCCACAATTAAGAGGTGTGCTAGAGGAGGAGTGATGACCAATGCGAACAGTAAACCACCTGTTAGTCAATTAGGAACAGAACCACTGTAATACCGTGAAGGCCCACTGATATCTCCAGACGGGTCAACAAGACCTCATGGTCAACCAAATCAAACGCAGCACTCAAATCTAATAAGACTAAGGCCATTGATTTCCCAAAGTCAGTTTCAGTAAATCTCACAGGATTCTTTTCAGAATCCTTCCCAGAGTTTGTTTTATTCTTTCCAGAGTGTTTTTCTCTGGGGAAGCCCTTACAGGTTCTACATAGAGCCCTACAACAGGGGGCTTCCATTTCAGTGAATTTCATTTAGGAAGCTATGCTGGTAATTAACCAAGCAACACTTGAAGAACTCTTTTTTTTTCCTCACAGTGAGGAGAACATTATCAGTACCTTACATTACTTGGAACATCCAGAAAGCTTGACAGATTGAGTGTCCTAGGAATAAAGAGGTTATGTTCTCGAAATGTTCTGCTAACCTAAAATTATTCCACCCAGCACTCCTCCTAAGTGTGTTTATATAAAAGGGAAAACTTCTAGGAAGCCTTTAAGGAGGAGGGCCAAGGTTATTATATGGTGTATAGAGTTTACAGAGTTTGTGTGTGTGTGTGTTTGTGAGAGAGAGAGAGTGGGAGGATGTGCTCAGCATGGGTTGAGCACTCTTGGAGAACGTGCTTTATATCACAAGTAATTGCATGTGATTCTCCTGCTGACTTCAAAGCGTGCAGCATTACAGTTCAGGGGTCGGAGGCCAGACCACTACCAAAGCGTTCCCCCAATTTCCTGTCCCTCTCTGGCTTCAAGCAAGACAAGAGGCTCAGCGGTCTAGGGGCAGAGATGAGACATCTCTGCACCTTGACCCTATTGGAGGACAAATCCAAAATTCAAAATAATAGCGAAATGTTATGTTCCTCATCTATTGCCTCAGCATTCATAAATGCACCCTTAGCTTTTTGTTTACTTACTTTCAGTGACTTTTTTTTTAATTGTTTAAGGTCTCAGGATACAGGACCTAGTGATAACAAAAGAGTAAAAATAAAAATCCTACAGAAGGAGAAAATGCATTTGCTTTCAGAGCCTAAACATTAGGATACAATCCACCAATATTAAAAAAAATTAACATTTTCAAATCCATTCTAAAACATATAGCTCTTACAGTAATTCAGTAAGACACAGCTTTATGACTCCTTCAACCTCTTAAACCTCCAGGACATACAGTACAATCCTTTTCCTATTTTTCACTTAGTAGTTATTAAATAATATACTTCAAAATGAATAACTGAATAAAAAGACAAAAGTGTAGGGGAATTACCATTCCTTGATTTTTTTTCTGTTTTTTAAAGGATTTTAAATGATTTCTACTTTCTTTTTCTTACACTTCATTTCTTTTTCTATTGTTATTATACTGTTTAATATTAACTAAAGCTACCTCATTTTAAAGTAAAGTGGATGTGGATTGGTTTGAATTTTCTCCAGTCCAGGTCCACATTTACTTTGCTTTTATTTATCAAGGAAATTTTAAAACTTATGCAGAAGGTTTACAGAGTGACACTAATTTCCAGTTGTTGTTTGAACATCTAGATTTATTTGCTGTCAATTGCTTTTTTTTTTTTTTTTTAATTTGCTGTGAAGATTTCTGTAGTGAAAGAAAACAGACATAGGGTGAAAGATGAATATTACATTTTGGTTATTTGGTTAATATTTCCCAGAAGTGGTTTATCAATATGTTCTAGATATGTCAAGAAATGATAAGGCAAATCTTTGAGCATGGGTTCTGTCCCTTGTCATGTCACATGATACACAACATATTATATATCTCAGAACGTCATTTTCCCTTCATATCAGACAGAGCCAACTAAAATCACCCTATCTCATACTCCATCCCCCCCTTCCCCCCCCCGCTTCTCTTCCCGACATCTCTCCCTGACATTCCCTTTTTAATCATTTCCCGTTTTCCCATGCCTCTGTCAGTGACACAGAGCAACAATTGTTAATTGTCAGTAAGATAAGAGCATGCACAGACATCAGGTGCCCAAGAGACGAGACCAATAGAAAAAGACGGGCCTCAAAGGACGAATCAAGGATCATCTTCTCTCATCTTGATCTATACATGTCATAAGGTCCAAAAGTCTGCATGCACTACCAAGGAATAGTTTTTATTCCATTAGCTGCACTTCCCTAACAACTCAGAATGACAACCCCTTCTGAAAGATTTCTCTTATCATTTCTTGGCAGATACAGAACATATTGATAAACCACTTCTTGTAAGCATTAGCTAATTAATCAAAAACCAGTATTTTATCTTTCTCATGATGCCTGTTTTCTTGACAGCAAATAAATATAGATGTTTGTTCATACAACAATTGAACATTAAAAAGTTTACTTTTTTCTAATATGATAAAGTCCACACAGTGGACCATATTAATTGAGTCAATATGTAATACACTAAATAATGTATTACTTGATATACTAAATACATAGGAACGTATACTAGTCTATTGCACCCAGTTTAGTTTTGCCAGTTCCCATCTGCTACCTGGCTCTTCCCTGTCACATGATAGCCACCACCATGATAGTTACCTTAATGTTAGCTAGCGTGCTAGAGAACTTGGGTAATACTAGCATTTTTTAACCAATATAATAGTTACTGTAATGTTGGAGCTAGAAAACCTGATGGCTGTTTCAATCAGGGATTAGAAACATTACTGTGAGTGAAAACGCAAACCAAAAAGGAACCAAAATTTTCACTGAACGTAATAAAAAACACGCAAACAAAACTTAAAATTGTTCCAGACTAAAGATGTTCTTTTAAAAACTCAAATGAGCATTTTAGTTATTTCGTCATTATGGACTCAGACTTGTAGTAATATGATACAGAGCTGCAAAAATGATTGCAGTCAAAAGTCAGTAGCTAAAGGTTAAAGGGCTAAAGCATCTATTTTGCTATCAGAAGCGGACTGTACTCCAGACAGGAAGAGGTTTATGCACTGGGAAGGGGTTGTTCACACTGCTCAGGACATAATCACGTGTACATGAGAGCGAAGATACAATGTGCAAGTGCCTGCAGTCACGTCTCTCTTAAGTGTGCATTACTTTAATCTGTCTGGCATGTACACTCACACGCACACACAAATGGGTTACAAATGCTGTAAACAATTATATCCATCACTTTTACTACAACCGCTGACAGCGTTAATGCGATTATCCTCAATTACTGAAATAATATAAAACAAAAAAAAACATAATTTTGCTTCCCAAAAATGGTAGCACTGGCAAAGCTCAAATTTACTTTGCAGGGTAGACCCTGCTACGAGACTTAGATTAATATATACACCCATGAACACCCCCACTCCCACACACACATACATACACGCAGTGCTCCAGCGCTCCAGATCATGGCTTCATGGTCCATGTCATGGCTCGTAGCATGGATTGAATATGACATGTGAATGTGGAGCAGCCCTAATTTAGGTGGCCATGTTTTTAAGCCCATAATGGCTGCACTATAAGAGCTAAAAGAACCAGGCACAGACACTCCAGATCACTGCAAGCTAGACAATATTTCCTAACCTTCATGTAGAATCAAATATGAAAAGGCAATCTGTTCTTAGTGCATAACTGTGTAAACTGTAGTCATAACTTTATTATTACAGTAATATGTGTCTCAGTGAGGACAGAAAGACTATAGATGCTTCTTAATTAAATATTATTAAATTAGATTCGAATGTAAAAAGAGGGAGGCAGTGAGTAACTTCAGTGTACGTCAATAATAATTGAAAAGTTCGTAAAATTTGCAGTAGGTTTCCAGACAAATCTTCATCAACCTGTGGGTTTCACCACCTACAGCCTCATGAAGCATTTCACTTTCATAGTTGAGGAAGGACTTTTATACTGGGTTGCATTTGTTTAAAGATCTGTGACGGGTTAAATGTATTTCTACTCAGCTATTAGATGTGCAGACAGGTACAAATGAAATACCTTAATGTGTCTCAGTAAGGTGTTTGGCCACCACAAGCCACTAGAACAGCTTCAATGCACAGATTCTACAAGTCTCATGAACTGTACTGGAAGGATTAATACCATTCTTCCACAATTATATTCTTTTAATTAGTGTTTTGATGATAGTTTTGGAGGGTACTGTCTAATATGTCAGGTTAAAATCTCCCATAGGTGTTTTGACTTTGAAGGCCAGAGCATATGATTCGATGATCATTTTCATCCTCATTAAACCTTTCAGTGAGCCCTCATGCCCTGTGGAAGGAGGCAGGGAAAAGACCCAGTGGCATCAGAATAGGAAATTTACATCATAAACTGATTAGTGAGTAGAACTTTGTTTTAATTTGCAGTGACCCTTCTCTCAAGGGGATAAGTGGACCCAAACCAAAAATGTATCCAAAATGACCTAAAAGGGAGGCAGACTCATTAAAGGAACTGAGGGTGAAATTTGAGTTTCCACCAACCAGCCAAAAAAGTAAGACGGTTGTAGGAATGCCATGGAGGGCCACAGTGAAAACTAAACACAAGGGTTAGAGGAAGTGGTAGTAATCAGGAGTGATACACAATAGTCACAGTGCAGCAGTTCAAACTACAAACGATGCAGTCTACAACGTGAAGTCAAGAAGGCTAACATGCAAAAGAGTAATAAACGTAATAAAATGCAAAAGAGTAATAAACGTGAATGAACAACAAACAAATTAAAACAGGTGGCATAGAAATTTCCCCAGTCAATCTGTCATTATGTTTTTCATCAGTGTTGGGTTTGGTGTTGAAACATAGGAAGGGCAGCAGATGTAATAGTCATCTACAAAGCCTTTGCCAACTAAAAAAACAGCTTATTTAACTTTTTTCCATGATTATTTTTTATAATGTAAAATATAAGATCACAAAAAAAGATGTCTACTTCTACGGTTCTTGGTATTTCCCAATTACTGATTATCACTGCTTTTTTAAACGTACTATTTTTATACAACTATACACACTAAACGATAAGGAGGTTACACATACACAGGGGCGTCAAAGCTTTCGGAAATCCAAGGCTGAACAGTGGCTGAGAGGAAGGCTGTGGCACGCCTGTGTGTCAGTCAGTAAAGTGCTTTGGCCTGTGTTTGTGTTTGATAGGATCAGTAGCACAGTGGGTGGCAGAGAGTCTGATGACTTCAGGGCTGAGCCTTTTAAAACTGCTCTCTGGTTCGCAGGCTGATCCTCACTGCCGTCTCCACATGGCTGCCTGGGCCTGAATGTAAACAACCAAACAAGCCTGTGCTCTTTTAAAGACATGCTTGCAGCTTCCAGGCTTAATTAGAAACAGACTGCAAAAAAAAAAAAAAAAAAACCTCCACTCTGAGATTCTGCTTTTTCAAATGCAAATTTCTATGATACCACTGTTCAGAAGTGGATTGATTACTAAAAGTGTTAGTCATGTTATACCAAAGATCTATCTTTGCTATGCATTTGTGATTTTCCTGTTTGCTTGAAAAAGCATCAAGTCACATAATCATGTTCTGAAATGTTTTGCACTTTGGCTTGACACGCAATTGAAATTTCTGATTTCTGTAAGGCTTGGCTGAAGGAGTAGGGAAATAAATGTGTGGTATAGCTGATTATACTTGGCAAGCAACTAAGTGCACGCACACACACGCACACACACACGTACACTTTTGTAATAATATCCTTGTGATGACCTTCCATTGGCAATTATTAATTCAGCTAATTATTGCTATCCTACACATAGATCTAACCCTAACCATATACTCACATGTTGTTCTTTTTAAAATAAATAAATAAACAACAACAACAACAACAACAATAATAATAATAATAATAATAATAATAATAGCCACAGATTTTTTTGGGGAGGGGAAGCAGTTTAACTTCTGTGGACCAGCCAAATGTCCCCAGAAAGTCAAAACTGTCAGATATTCCTATCCTCGTGGGAATATTCAGTCCCCATCAACACAGAAAAACATGCCCCCCCCCAACCCCCGCCCCCCCAACACACACACACACACACACACACACACACACACACACACACACACACACACATGGTGTTGAAGGTCATTATAAAAAAAAGTGACAGGGAAGAGAGCGAGTCAGTCCTGGCAGTAGCACTAGGTCTGTTAGTTATGGCTGAATGGAAGAGAGCATACAGGAGGCTTAATTGGTCTAGTGTGTGTGTGTGTGAGTGTGTGTGTGTGTGTGTGTGTGTGAGCGTTGGTGATAATTGTGGTTCACAGGTGGCCACAGTGGTCGCCTCACACAGTCCAGACTGAGAGTTCACATCAGGGCCTGGGACA
Source organism: Pangasius djambal (assembly GCA_022985145.1). Taxonomy (NCBI): domain Eukaryota; kingdom Metazoa; phylum Chordata; class Actinopteri; order Siluriformes; family Pangasiidae; genus Pangasius; species Pangasius djambal. Next base: position 7,418,811 of record CM040999.1, read on the forward strand.
AAACACACACACATTCCAAAGCACAAATCTTCAGCCATGTTGCTCAGTTGCTCATTCACTTTGACTCATTATTACCATCATTTAGGCTTAAGTTATTTTCATAATTGCTACAAAGAAGCTTAATGATTAAACTCATTCCTTCATCTCATCGGACAGGGTGTATAGTCAGTGATATGTATATTCTATTCTATTCTATTCTATTCTATTCTATTCTACTCTATGCCATTCTTCTATGTGTTTCTCCACAGTGCAGAAATACATTCAATCTATTTCCTGTTGAGGTTTCTGAAAATGTAGGTTTGGCCTCATCATGGAGCCTGCAGCCTCCCGAGGCATTTCCTTTCTCTGTTGGCTACAGAGCCGAAAGCATGTCGTAACAAGACGCCACGCCGCATACCGGCTTGTAGCATCAAGATTTTCCTGATAATCATCCTGAAATAGCTTGTCAGACATGCAGGCATGTGCATTTAAGCCCTGCAAGGTATTTTCTCGTGAGATCATCTGTAATTAAATCTCACCGTACCCTAGACAGAGCTGGCTGAGAGAAAGCATGCAAGGGCAGTGAGATCTGCTATACCAGTATCTGGGGATCTACAGCTAGAAAATAGGTATCTGACAGGATGGGTGCGGCAAATGGGGATAAAAACCTAGTGTAATCACTGCACAATGGTGCAGATTGTCATTACACAGTGTTTAGGTTATGCAAAGGTGTTTCAAATACGTTTTGCAATTTATTTGGACATTTCTCACAAATAAATGTTTTCCTGAACTGAAATCTTTTGCATGTATCTCAACCACAAGTAAAGTTATAACAAGTCTGGTTAAAACTATATGTGGAAAATTAGAAAATTACATTTATAGATTCTGTTTTGACTCCACTGACCTAATAACACTTGTGACATGTTACCATTTGCCTTGCACCACTGAGATTGGAGGTTTGATTCCTGCCTCCAATGTGCATGCTGAGTTTGCATGTTCTCTGCATGTTTTGGGGGTTTCCTCCCGGCACTCTGGTTTCCTACCCCAGTCCAAAGACATCCATTTTAGGCTGATTGGCATCTCCAAGTTGTCCATAGTGTGTGTGCGACTGTGCTCTGCAATGGGTTGGCAACCCGTCCAGGGCGGCCCCCACCTTGTGCCTAGAGTCCCCTGGGATAGTCTCCAGGCTCCCCATGAGCCTGTGTAATATAAGCAATACAAAAAATTGCTGAATCTATGCAGAAAGAGTATACAAGTCTAGAAGGTTAATAAACCATGATGGCAACCATGTCTGATGGCATCATCATTTTAGGGGAAAATATATTCATGTTTTCTTAAGATAGAGGTGTCAAAGTAGGTGTCAAGCCTCAGACACATCTGATGTGATTTCCCAGGTTGCCACATATACAATCACCATCCACCTTATTAGGAACACCTGTACACCTGCAATTATCCAATCAACCAATCGTGTGGCAGAGATTCAATTAATGTTCAGTGATGTTCATGACCATCCAGTGGTGGTTCTAGGGTCAGAAATATATTGTTGATGAGGAAGATCAGAGGAGAATGGCCAGACTGGTTTGAGCTGACAGGAAGGCCACATTAACTCAAATAGCCCCTTTTTACAACTGTGGTAAACAGAAAACACAATCTCATCTCAGAACACACAATACATCTCAGAACACACAATATGTTTTTTTGTTTTTAGCACCATTCTTTGTAACATCTAGATCCCAGGTGATCAGCAGTTTCTGAAATACTCATTTCCCCAGTTTGATGTTTGATGTGAACATTAACTGAAGCTCTTGACCTGCACCTGCATGATTTTGCAGACTAGCTGACTGGATAATTGTATGAATGAGAATGTGTATAGGTGTTCCTAATAAAGTGACCAGTGATTGTATATTTCTGCTTCCTGGAATCACTTTCATCATCAATTTTGCCTCTTTATTGTTTTAGGACTAGTAGATTTTTACATAAATAGTGTTTCCTAATATAATTTTCAGTCTCACATCTATAATATATCAGCATATTCTTCTGTACAGTTATTTCCCAAGCCTGTTCTGCTGATTTATGCTCTTTTCTGTAGTAAGCGGTTTGGGTATAACTTCTATTTTTGTGTTGCTTTCTTAATAACATTTTGCCCCATGCAGTGATTTGTTACAGTTAGAAAGGATAAAATGTTAACAGTAATGACAGTCATTTTACAAGAACAAGCTCTTTCATTTCTTTATGACAGTGGCTGAAACTGAGGCTGCAAACCTCAGTATCATGGAGGTGCTTGTTTCCTCCTCCAGGCAAAGCAAAGCTGCTGGAATTTCCCAGTTTAGGTTGAGCTAAAAATTGGACAAGGTGTCAGTGTTTTGTTTGTGCAGTGCTTGAGAGTGTGTGTAGGCTGATCAGAGCTCAGGCTTACTGCAACACTCTTCACACACACATGACAAAGACCGAGGGTTGCACTTGGTCTGCGAGTGTCAGACCTCAGATGGGGGAAGCCCTCTGGAGGATTGGTTTTGCCACCGTGCAGCTACATTCTTCCATCCTGTGACAAAAACACAAACATAGTGCATTTAAAACATTGTGAAATGCTGTACCACACAGTATTTGGAGGTTTGTTTGAATGTTTGCTTGAATTGAAGTGTGTTGAGTGTGCGCTTTTGTGTTGGGTGATCAACCCTGGGCATGGACTTCAAGAGTCATTTTGCAACTATGCAGTAATTTTCTATGCATATAATAATGCAAGCTTTTTAATGAACCACTTAAGCAATTTACCTCTCTGATTATCGTGAGATTAAAGGGAAAAGCGGCTGAGAATTTTCAAGAATTCGGTCAGGCAAACTGCATATCAGTGTCACATTATTTAGATGCACTGATAACACAGATGTATTTCTCAGCCAAGGCCTAAAATCACTGGCCACCCAAAACCATGCTAGCTTACACATGCAAACTTAAATTAAAAAAAAAAAAAAAAAAAAAAAAAAAAAAAAAAAAAAAAAAAAAAAAAAAAAAAAAAATTAACACCATTTCTCAGCAATTCTGTAATAAAACTGATTTGAGGAATGCTGTGAAGAAGTCAGTTTGTAACAAAATAGAATTAATCCTATAGGTTAAACCTATGATGTCCAGTATGCAAAATATTAAAGGATGAACACTAACATTTAACTAACTCTAAATTACTGTTAACTAGGAAACCTAAGATACTCTAATCTAAGAACCCTAAACTACTTTAAACTAAAAACCCTAAACTGCTCTTCACTAAGAACCCTAAACTAAGAATTCAAAAATAAACTAAGAATCCTAATGTACTCTAAAATAAGAATCGCAAAATACTCTACACTATGAACCTACATGCTAAGCTAGTAAGCTAGATAGATAAATGTTACAGCATAATTTTTACAGGCTTGACTACTGGTCAACAAATCCCTTAGAGACCTAGATACTGAAGTGCAACTAAAGTGTGACAAATGCTAGCTACCTTACTAGCAGTTAACTAGTCAGCTAGCTGATGGACAAAATCTTGGGTGGCAAAATCTTGAGTGGCAGGTTTGGCTACTCATAAAAAAAAAAAAAAATCTCTGAGAATATGATGATTCAAATCTAGACTCTGATACTAAAAAGCATATTCATGTCTACCTATGAGCTAGTTTACTAGCAGTCAATGAGCCTATAGCTATTCTAGCTAGATTGAGCTAGATCCTGTGTACAGATGTTAATGTGTACAGAAGGCCATTTTCTTGTGCATTAAAATGTACTGTATTAAGTAATTTATTATTAGATTGTTTTTAATGATTTAAAATGACATTATTTTAAACACACCCTGAACATATTACCTCCAAAACCCTTCAAGTTCAATGAGCAAGAATTTGTCTTATTTTAGGTGATTTTTACTTGACTTTTGACACCTAAATCAAAGCAAAACACAAAAAAGGATGTTGCCTCCCTGTTAATGAATCAAAAAAGGGGAAAAGGGCAGTGGGCTGGAATTCCTCTTAAGGCTTGCTGACGTTTGGAGGCTTAAAAAGAGGCTGTCTGGTCAGATTGAACTGCTTGAAGAATATTGACAGTGGCTTATTAACTGAAACCTATTGACTGTGGCTGACTGATGACAGCTTGTCAGGGAGTGTGTTACTGGCTGAGACGTAAATAAGTGACCACTGGTTTTACTGAAGGTCAGCTGAGGTAGAGCAGCACATCTGACCACGTAAACACACTGTGGTGAAGGAGCATCTGGGGGATTGAAGGTTTGATGGATAGCATATGAACTGTGGGTTTGTGTGTGTGTGTGTGTGTGTGTGTGTGTGTGTGTAAGGGTGAAAGAGAAAGAGAAGGAGTGTCACGGAAATCATTCATAACTGCTTGTAGGTCAGGAAGAATGCAGTGTACGGGTGGTCATTTAGTTTACAGATTCGACTGTGACCAAATGCCTTGCAGAGAAAAACAGACAGGAACCAGGAACCCTCCCATCCATCTAACCACATCATATCCAGAGCTAGTTCTAACAGAAAAATCATACATGTGTGGGTGTGAGAGAGATAGAGAGGGAGGAAAAGAGAGGACAAAGAGAGAGAGGACAAGTTTTGTGAGGCATTTTTAAAGTTAAGACAGCAGATCCACATAATTTTTTTCTGTTTAAACCACAGCTTTCCACTGCTAATGACTCTCTCGTTCCCTCTTTTCTACCCATGCTCTTTCCCTATGGCCTAAACAAAACCCAGAGCTCATCAAAGTTGTGTATAACGAGACATTACAATACTCTCTGTGCATCTTATGCAATGTTCTGCATTACTATAAACCATGCTTCGGTAGTGTACAAAATCTGAGTTAAGATTAAGGTCACTCTTTCAACTCTTTCCCCACTTCTATTACTCAAAACTTACTCTCTGTGAGAAACTGAAAAACGGATATGTGACTAGCATAAAGTGCCACATTCCTGTCTTCCAGTCCTGCATTAACAGAGGCATCAGCTGGCATTAGCTTGTATCTCAGCACTAGTACTGAAGACTGGATGAGTGGCTCAAGAGAGAGACGGATCCTGGTGTCATCAGACCAACAGAAGGAGAGCAACTGTTGCTCCCACGGCTCACAGAAATACCACTTATGTAGCCTACACGGAGCAGGACCTAGCATGTGTGTAGGAGCCAGAAGCCTGCCTTAAACCCATGTGAATTCCTTATCGTATGCTCTCATGTGCACAGAAGTGCCTACAGCTGTGCTTGAAGCGTTTAGGGCATTGAGGACTTAAGCTCTTTAAGCACTGCTCAGGGTCACAGGGTGAGAACAGTGAGTTTATAGCCCACTGCCAGAGGCCCATAACAACTGATGCTATCAAGATTACGGTCAGTAAGATATGCTGATAAATTCGGATATGCTGTCACACATGAATTATTAACCCTTATGTGCATGCATGGTCTTCATCCCAGCAGATGCATAATTCAAGTGAAGTTAGCTTAATTGAAAGTGCTTATAATAGTTTCATATAGCAGTAAAAATTCACACTTGTACAAGACTTTGTACACTTGCATTGAACTTAAAACTTCTTGTACGTATATTTTAGGTTCATGAATATGAATTTTCTTTCACTCATCTTCATTGGACACTATGTCCTGGTCAGGGCTAAGGTGGATCTGGAGCCTATCCCAGGAACACTGGGAGCGAGGTGGGAATACACGTCGTGTATTGAGACGTCAATCCATAATTTTTCCTGTCAGTTATAATAAACAAGACATCTATTAATACACAAGTGCATAAGTACATATATTAATACATAAATCTCCTGACATTATGGTTTGTTAAGTTGTTTGTATTAAATATTGAACGGTGCTGTTATGGGGATGCAATCCAGCCTGAAAATTAAATCTTGTCAGGTAATATTTCAGTTAACCTTGCCTTCTTAGCAAAGCTGGTCACTTGTGGTGTGTCAGATATTTTGAAAGGAATGGCCTAGAAAAATATGTAAAATCTCGCACCCTAAAGGCCCTTGACCTGTCCCTTTGGTGAAACCCCTAAGAGTTGTATGTATAACTGAGTGCCTTTCAGAAAGATTTCCAAGCCCTTTAGAAGGCAAAGAAGCCTGAACTATGCAAAGGACCTTTGAGTAACCCATTTCTCTAAAAATGTAGTCAGTGATGGTTTCCAATGGAACTGCTTCAAATAATCATTTTTTATACAAAAGCAAAACATCTCACAACACACCACAAGGGGGCACTCAAATGTGCATATGCAGGGGTTTCCAATTCCAGTTGCCTGTTCATGTTTCATGTTCAGCGCTCTTTTTGTTTAAAGAGGAACCACAAGATGACCATGTTTGTCTTTTTCATAAGTTTATTACTAAAATAGTTTTTTCTGCTGGGATGTGGATTGCTTGTGGCTTCCATGTTGAGTGTAAAAATGTCAGGGGGGGGTTTTGGAGGGATTTTACAGGGTTAGAGTACAAGGTTAGGAGGAGTTCAGCTGAAGCGAATTCGGCGCATGGAGCCCACAGCGCTGTTCTGAGCTCCCCAATCTGAGAAGTTGTTATAGTCTTTACTCTCCAGGATATAGTGGGATCCTCTGTAATTGGGCTCCTGGTACAGCACCCAGCTACACACACACACACCCACACACACATGTTTAAAGGAGACAAACTGATTAATAACGTATATCTAGTATATTGGGGGAAAAAAAGGTGAGAGATAAATTTTGACTTTTTCACAGAAGCAGTAAGAAAGTCTGTATAATTTTAATATTTTCAATTTTAAATGATAAATAAAGAACAGAGTAGAATTAGAGACTCACGCTCCACCCAGCACCCGGATTGAGGAGGCTCTGTTCAGGTTATATCTTGTCATGAGGTTAGGGACGTCGTCCTGGAGCTCGGTCTTTCTCCCGGAGAAACCTTGCCTCTCAAACAGATGAGCACGTGGAGGGTTTGTATCCTGCATAGGCCACACAATCACTCATTGCTTTCAAGGAAATTTTGAGAAACAGTTTATTGAAAACACACATTTTGAATGTATTCATAAAGGATCGAGTGCGTGTCTCACCTGCTTCACAGAGCGTACAGATGAGATGCGGTCACCCTGGCCACACCACCTATCTGTGCAGTTATATTCTCCCTGATCAGACATGTCCCACAAATACTGGCGCCCACGGAAATACTCATGCTCATAGCCCACCCAGCTGCTCACAACAAACACACCCACATATTAGCAAAGTTTATAAGGACATCTGTAAATATGGCTATAATGGTTTAGAGCACTTCACTAAAGAGGGCTCAAGAATCCAAACATATCTTCCAAAGCACAAAAGTGACAGATTCTATCTGTGCTAAATTACAGGCAGTCATCATTAGGTATGCACTTGGAAGTCTTAGTAACCATCAGCAAGTATCACTTCCTTGGTAAATTACCGGTTTAACTAGCTTTTAACCGATTAAATTTGCAGCAATTATGAACAATGTGGGTGTTTACACACACACAATTGACAGGATCATTATTTGATTTCAGCTGTAACAAAGTACTCAGAAGTCATGTAAACAGCATGTTACAGGAATTTTTCAGTTTTCAAAAAAAATCTGATAATCACAGCTATATTTTTTCCAAATTATCAGGTTATTCTGTGAATTTGAACCATGATTCTTCTTTTTCATTTATCTATATTGCAGCATGTGTGCAAACATAACTGGAGCTGCACCATTAGTAAATAAAGAGATTCAAAACAAATTTTTAAAAGTTGTCTGGCCCTTTATCTTCAATGGATTTGCATATAGCCTTGTTGATCGTTATCAGATTTTTTTATATGTAAGTCCAGTACATGTATTCTGTTATGATTATGAGCCTGCAATGGTTAGCAAGAAAAACATCTCAATAAAGATGTGATTCTGTTGAGGTGGTTTTTAGTTGAGACCAAATTTAAGACAAGTTCTTATGAAATTTAAGCCATGGTAGTTATATGTGAACCAATTGCAGTATGGGTGTGTGTGTGTGTGTGTGTGTGTATGTGTGTGCGTGTAAGCATTGTATACTCACGCTCCACTCTCCACCTTCACAGAGTTACATCTTTCAGGGAAGTTCTTGTCGCTCAGATTCTGGCAGTCTGAGCTGAGGTCCAGTCGCTGGCCGGCAAAGTTCCTCTGCTCAAAAAGGGTCACCTGACACAGACCATGAGTGCATGCATTTTCCTTCTATTCAATTCAAGCTTTAGAAAACATTAAACAATGGTCTTTCAATAGATGACTATAAATGACTGGAGTGTTCTGGAGGCACACAGATAAAACCTTCCTGACTAAGAGTGTTGATCTACAATTTGTTTATATATTTCTATAGAATATACTACCAACAATTATATATCTTTTAGTCATAAACTAGGAATAGCCCAAGTGACCCTACAAGTATTTATTTCATGCAAGTACAGTGTAAAGAAAAGACTCACCTTCCCACTGGACCCATAAAATGCACGTTGGAGCACAGACCCCAGCTTGCTACAGAGGGATAAAATCACATTCAGAGCACATTTATACACAACACCATGCAGGGACAGATACACCTACATGGATATATTTATCAAGGATGGATTCATATAGGCTCCTACACATAGTCACTTTGTAGGTGACGAATAAACAGAGCACAACAGTAAAAATATATCTAGAATATCTGTGTGTTCAGCGGGATACTCACTCTACCACTGAACTGCGCAAAGTGCATTTTGTGTTGCTATGTATTTGGGAAACTCAGGCCATAACTTTATTAAGCATTATTTCCTTCAATAATTCATTTGCAAATAGTGCAAATTAAAGAGTTAAAATTCAAATATACTACATTTTGTCATTTTGACCAAATGACTGTCCTGGCTGTATCTGAGTTGATTAGTTACAACTGCGCAAGGCAAATTCACACATGAATCCACTTCACATCACCCACATACTAGTATTATTATTATTATTTAAACTCATTTGGACGTCAGAACACATCCCTGCTTACGTGGAGGTTCATACAGACTCAGCCTGCAACTTTTGGTGCCGCTCTGTCTTCTGAACATAGTGTGAACATACCTGGTTTGTTGGGCTATTCCACTATCTTTTAGTAAAGATGCTCATTTCAGCTCATGGAGGGAACAAAAATGCTCCTTAAATACAGCAGCATGAGAGAATAAAGAAGTGCCAGAACACTCATTCTGTTTTCATCTGTTTCTCTACATTTTCTCTGTATTGATATGCTAAACACATACAGAGGGCTGTTTTAGTGTTGAAACACACACACACGTACCCACACACACACACACACACACACATACACACACACACACACACACACACACGCACACACTCTTTACTGCATGTGAAAGAATACAGTGATAAGCTTACGAGCATTGGGGCATATTGTCATAACCCTTTCCACACACGAATAACAGAGTGCAGTGCCAACACTTTTTCAAAACAATTCAGCACGTTTTCTGCACTGCTACAATAATCTTTCTCTCTTTTGAAACAGTATTTAAGCGTTAATGCACAATTTGGCAATATGTAAGGTTCACCACAAAAACATTTAAAACAACTTTACCATATGTTTCAGTGGAGATTTATTAATTAAACTAAAATAAATGCTTATCAGAAGCAAAAATGAACTGAGAATTAAATCACGAGAATATTTCATGGTCTTGAATTGGATTGCTTATTTGTCCATTCTCTATATTTCAGTTACTAACATTTCAGTAAACACCGGCAACACACTTTCGTATGACAATTTACCACACACACACAAAAAAAAAAACATATGAAATGTACCTTTATGCTTTTAAAAAACACAGATCAAATTAAGCCAACATTTTAAATACAGTATTTTATAGTTTCTCAGAAACAAATCAATGTAAAGGAATTTTCATTGTATAAAATATGCAAGTGAAGTATTAAACACCAGAATAACTCAGATATCAATAAAATATCAACCACTGAGAGGTTCAAATGAGTAGATGAGAAGGGTTTGGAGAAGGGTTCCAGGGTTTTGTTCAGTAACATTTCAGAAGGAGTGAGTAACTTAAAATGTTAAATGTTACACTTTATGTTTCCTTAATAAACAGCATTAATAAAACACTGTCAGTGTTAACAAAGTAAGTTAATACTTTGTTTTTTAAATGCTTCTGCATTAACATGTTTATTCTATTCAGGACTGAAAACAAATCCACATAAATATGCATAAATGAATTAATAGCATGTTACTTAATGATGGCTGTAGTCAGAGTCTCTTTTGCACTCCAGCTATCAGACATTCATTTAACCACTGCAAAAATATTAGTAAGGGCATTGGGCTTATTTTAAATCATGGCTGAATGAAATTTTGGTTAATGGATTAATAAATAGAACACTTAGTAACTTTACTCACTATTAATAGTTTGTTAATGGTTTGTTAACATTAACTAATTATTAACTAACCTTAAGCATTATTATAAAGAATGTTAATGTATTCACTTACGTATAAATAGGTGCAATTAGTGTGTGTATATTTTATAGGCAAAGGTTTAACTGAATAGAAGTTGTCAGTACTGTAGAGAGTGTAGATGGATACCTTTGCAGAGCTACCTTATAGGAGATTTACGTGTGCGGGTACAAATATTGGTAATCGATTTTCTCTGGAAACTTGTTCAAATGAATGCTTTATAAATAATTTTTCGGCAGATTGTACAATATGTTTAAAGCTCCTCACCTCTAGTGGAACCCTGCCAGCTGCTGGATCATCCTCATTAACATTACTTTGCTTACAGCATCAAATCTGTGTTTCTATTGAACCTGTTTGCACCAGCACTTTTCCCTTTTCACCCCACTGAGCGTGAATGGCGGGTATTTGTGCCAGTGTGTGGGTCATGAGGCTCCTGAATAGCATCAGGAGCTGCTAGATGTTTCTCTTCTACTTTGTGGTGGTTGAACAACACCTTTGGAGTACAATGTGAGGCTGAAATAAGTCTAGAGATTTGGGTTACATTCTGGCTTTTTGGGACAAATTCAAGGAGCAGAGCAGGTATGACTGTATATGTGTTCTCTCAGAGAGAGAGAGAGAGAGAGAGAGAGAGAGAGAGAGAGAGAGAGAGCAAGAGGAAGGGGATAAATCCTGACTTTGGCAATAACTCCTTGTGCCAAAAGAGCGTACTTAGATAATCTTTAATTGATCTCTAATTCGAATACATTTTTGAGATGTGTTTTATATTGGCAGCTCTGGATAAATTGACTTACTTTCTCTCTCTGATAGCATTCTGTGTCAGTGTGTCATATAGCTGGCTGAAATGAACACATGGTAATTTGGTCTAATCTGTGTTTGGAATATGTTTTGCATTTATGAATGATTGCATATGAGACAGTGGTCTTTGGCATGTGTGTTTCACATACCTACAGGCTCTGGACCTTTCTAAGTCAGTTACCAAATTGAAAAAAATCACAGGATGTTTCTAGTGCAAGCGATGATGTTTTTGTGCTTTCCTGTTGTAATAGATGGATATGTACAGTAGATAGATATGTGGCTTTTATGTTGATAACGAAGCAGCTTAATATGACATCCTTAAGTAGAATCCACGTCACACAGTAGAGAAATTTAACATGTTAAATAAACATGAAATTTAGTGACTGAAGATTAATTTGCCTGTTTAATGTAACTAGTGATGAGACTGTATTACCTAAGCAAGCTTGCATACCAAAAAGCTGCTTTGCCTGAGTCAGTGTAATGTGTCACTTGTGATGGTGTAAATGGTCAAAGGCTGCTCACGTACAGTTTTACATGTGAAAAGTTTTGACTGTTTTATCTATCTGATAGGTACAATTATTGAAAGACTGACACCATAAGAACACAATGGCACAGCAAACTCTTCTGAGTTTGTGCCATGTTCTCGTGTTGGCATTGTGCGTTTCTGCTGAAGATTTTGACTGGACCAAGAATGAAAAGGGATCCTTTCATTATGGCACTTTTCCTACTGGTAACACTTTACATTCCAAGGAAGACATAACACAGATTCAACTGTAGTGATTCAGCAATCTATTAAGTGATCACAGATGTGAAATAATTAAACATCATTTTTAAATTAATATATACAGTGAATTCAGATATTATGAGAAACATTTTGATTTTTTTTTGTCACTGAGATGTTGTCTCCTTGTGAGTAACTTATCGCATAGTAGATTTATAAATCCTGTGTGACACTCTGTTAGCTGGTAGCACAGTGGTGTAGTCGGTACCATTGGCACCTCACAGCTCCAGGGTTGGATATTGAGCTCAGGTTACTGTCTGTGTGGTGTTTCTGGGCCTCCCCCTGTCCTTGTGGGCTTCCCCACCTCCCAAAAACGTACCAGTATGTGAATTGGCTACACTTAATTGCCCCTAGGTGTAGGTGTGTGTGCATAGTGACATATGTCACCACTTTGCACCTAGTGATCTAAATTGGTTGTAAAATTAAATGAACCAAGAAGTACTCTATCAAATATAGAAATCTAATTTTTATTTTATATTGGCTCCCTCTAGTGGGAGAATGTATTCCCACTCTGTTTAAAAAAAAAAAAAAAAAAAGAAGATGATGCTAATTTGGGTGCATGTGTCTAATGATATCACAGCATTCTCTTGGGGTGCTGGCAGCTCAGCATATCAGACTGAGGGAGCCTGGGATAAAGATGGCAAAGGGATGAGCATCTGGGATGTGTTTTCACATAAAAGAGGCAAAATCCACCTGAACGACTCTGGAGATTCTTCCTGTGAGGGGTACTACAAATTAAAGGTGATGTACAACGTACATGTACAGTCTGTACAATGTCTTTATGTATAATATGTATAATGTAATATTGTCTGTATAATAATGTATATTAGGCCTAATAATAATGTATATTAGGCCTTAATCTATTACACATCATGAAATCGATCCTTTTACATATATGTCTGTGTGTGCAGAAGAACTGGTCCACTACCCTAAATGACTTTTTTACTTTTTCTTTACATTCAGGATGACATCTTGTTAATGAAAGACCTGAAGCTGAATCACTACCGCTTTTCTATTTCCTGGCCAAGGATCCTACCCACTGGAATTAAGTGTAAGACATTAAAAAAAAAAATTACCAAAATTACTTTGCCACTAAATAAAGAGAAATCCTGAGTAATTACAGACAGGTTGTTCTGTTTAATAGCTGACAAAATCAATGAGAAGGGAATACAGCACTATGACAGTGTCATCAATATGCTGCTGGAGAATCAGATCACACCCATTGTAACCCTTTATCACTGGGATTTGCCTCAGGTGAGTATTGCAGGGAGTTTAGGTATCCCTATTTTAAAAATGAAGCATTCTTATTCAGGATAATAAAGATTCAGAGATTATTTCCTTATCCTCTGCATAACCCGTGGTGAGAATGTGCATAGCCGTATTGTCTGGGAATGGAGATAATGATATTTCCACCCAGAGCTCTGATCAAATTTGCTTCATGTGTGATTTGGAGGGTCAGGAATTCACATGCATATTTTCAGGTTCTTCAGGAGAAATATGGCGGTTGGCAGAATGGCAGCATGGTCAACTTCTTTGATGATTATGCCAACCTGTGCTTTGAGAGATTTGGTAATCGGATAAAACACTGGATCACCTTTAACAACCCATGGGTAAGCAAGACAAATATCATCCCTCTGAAGCTGAACTATTTGAACTATTTTAACCATGTCTAAACATTTTTCATTTCTTTTTCTTCATATGTAGTTTGTTATGCAGTACTTTTTGTGTATATAGAAATCACAGGGCCGTTCATGGAAATTTGTTGCATCGAAAAACTCAGGAGCCACCATTTACTTTAGGCCTGCTTAAATATGATGAGCTCATATCAGCAAATCATTTTTCAAAATGCACCTACTGTACATGACTGCAATCTCATTTTCACTGCAGTCAATTGCAGTGGAGGGATATGAGACTGGTGACCATGCTCCTGGACTGAAACTGAAAGGCACTGGTGCCTACAAGGCTGCCCACAACATCATTAAGGTAAACACGAACCTATAAGTTCCCATTTCTCAAAGCAGGAATAGAATCAAGATACAGATACTGGAAGACTATTATCATATGGCTATTATAATGTTAAGATTATAAACTAAAGCTGAGCTTGAGTCTTTTCCTATTTAAACCTGCAGGCACATGCTAAAGCTTGGCACACTTATGACATCCAGTGGCGAAGCAAACAGAAAGGTAAAAAAAAAAAAAAACACTCCATCAGCAAAAACTGAACAATGCCTTACTGACAAGGCTACTCAAAAAGAGCAAACAGTGATACAGTAATACAGATGGTTGCACTTAGAAAGCTCTGCTTGACTGCAGGAATGGTGGGCATCTCTTTGTCTACTGACTGGGGTGAACCAGTGGACATCACGAACCAGAGGGACATTGAAGCAGCCAACAGATACATGCAATTTTACCTGGGCTGGTTTGCCGCACCGCTCTTCACTGGAGACTATCCTCAAGTGATGAAGGAATACGTAGGCAAGTTACAGTATCGAAACACATCTTTCTAATAACTAACAGCAGGAAGACGCATAGAGATCATGCCAATTCTAAATATGTGCCATAGTATTGTTTTATTTTAACTTTGTTTCTTAACTCATCTGGATTACTGTAATGGTCTTTTATCTCATTTACCAAAGAGCTCTATTACTAGTTTACAGAGAGTACAGAATGTTGCAGCATGAATCTTGACACGGCATCAGAATGAGGGATTGTATAAATATTACACTTGTTCTCGAACATTGGCTACCAGTGTCTTTTCATGGTCTTGTGCCACTGTAACTCAGTGAATTGGTTGTTAGACATATTCAGATATTTTGGTCATACCCACTCCCCTGGCTAATTAGTGGCGAGGCAGCTATTTGTTATTTTGGCCACCCCTGATGAGAGCTCTTGATCTGGGCATATTTAAGTAAAACGTGACAGGGCATGCTGTTATAGGAAAAAATGACACGGAGGCCATTCATTACCTTAACTTGATTATTTTGACTATAAAGTGATTATCATGTCCCAAAGTTCCTAATTGTTTTATACCACAGCAATTTGCCAAAGATTACAATAAAAAATTTTTTATATAGTTTATATTTAGTTTTAATATTGTGGAAAATCCTCAAAACAAGTTTTTTTTTTTGTTATAGCAACTATAAACCGAGGCTCAGTCCCTCACCAGGCCCTCTTTTTTCTCTCTTGAATAACAAAAAATGCAGAGAGGAACCAGAAAAAAACTTCTCTGTCTTGAAGACCCTATGATGAGGGAAAAGTTACTGACTGATACCAAAGTACTGACACCTGAGACTCCTTACATAAATGCTACATAAACGCCTTGACACAAAAAGTTTCACCACATCAACTACTAGATGTTTTTCTTATAACATGTTATAACAGGTTAATTCATATAACATGTTGCAACATGTTAATTATAACATAATTGAAAGAGCAGTTTGTAAACTTTTTTGTCAAATGAAGATCTAAATAAAGATTATTTTATTCTCCAGGCAGGAAGAGTGCACAGCAAGGCCTGGGGAGTTCCCGTCTGCCCACTTTCAGCCCACATGAAAAAAGCTATGTCAGGGGCACCTGTGACTTCCTGGGAATTGGCCACTTCACCACACGCTACATCACACAGAAGAACTTTCCCTCAAACCATGGAAGTACTTACTTTACTGATCGGGACCTAGCAGAGCTTGTAGACCCGCTCTGGCCTGATCCTGGCTCTGAATGGCTCTACTCTGTGCCGTGGGGCTTCCGTCGGCTGCTTCACTATGTGAAGGTACTGATCATTATACTCGCACGCTAGCACTAAAGATGTTCGCTGAGCAGAGACAAATTCAACATGTGAGATATGTGCAATGACGTAAACCTAGCCTCATTTCCTTTCTTCAGACACAGTACGGAAACCCTATGATATATGTGACAGAAAACGGCGTCTCAGAGAAGATAGTGTGCACTGACCTGTGTGATGAATGGAGGATGCAGTACTTAAGGGATTACATTAATGAAATGCTTAAAGGTCAGTGTGAAATTAGAAGATACAGATTTTACACTTGACGTATTCCAGCTACACTAATTGAGCTAATAATTCCTATGTTCTTCTCCCCTCAGCGGTTAATGATGGGGTGAATGTGAAAGGGTACACTGCGTGGTCTCTGCTTGACATGTTTGAATGGGACGAAGGCTACTCTGAGCGATTCGGCCTGTACTATGTGGACTTTGGAAGCAAAAATAAACAGCGCTACCCAAAAGCCTCTGTTCAGTTCTACAAGCGCATCATCAGCTCTAATGGCTTTCCCAATCAGAGAGAGGTATGTTTTTTTTTGTTTGTTTGTTTGCAACAGGTACTGACACAGTGCTAAAACTAGGATAGGAAATGAAGATGTAGCCACAAAAGGAACATCTGGTTACATTTATGAGCGGAACGGCTCCAGCTGGCTGCTACGATACTACTTAGACCAGGGATTAAGGTGGAAAGAAATACTCATGAGATCCTCATTTTTGCCCATTTTTAAACCTCTGCTTTCAACATATGTCCAATATCACACTAGAAGATGTGAAAACAGACCCCCTAAATAAGTACTTTTACTGAGTTTTATCTGAGAAAAGATATGGCATGGTGTTGAAAAGATGTGTGCTATGCCGTGCACTTTAAATTGAACTTTAAATGACCTTGCACATAAAGATTTGCAGCGAATTTCCCATAAATTATGTGAAAGCCGCTTTAGTATGAAACCCTCCCCACCAACGTAAATATTTTTGCAAACATACCACGGCTTTAAAAATTACCTCTATAAGATAAATATAGTGACAGAGAACATTAATCCATGTTAGATTAATCTGAATCTGTCCTTTACATAACAGCTCAAGGGTTTCATTTCTGTCTGCTGTCTTTTAATGCTGTCCATCACAGATTGAGAGCTGGAAAAGGAAAGCGACAGAAACCTGCACCTCCAGTACCCAGCTTCTAGCAGCAGGTCAGTACATTTGAGAAAACGTCTTTCTTAGGAATATGTAGGAAACTTTCAGCAGCCAAAGTAGAACAAAGAACATACACACTGAAGAATTCCTTTCAAATCTAGCTGGGGCAAACAAAAGAAACCCTTTTTACATTTTTTTAGTCATCCTGGTAGGAAAATTTTGCCTGTTAAGTGAGAAAGAAATGCTTAATTAATGAACAATAAAAAGCAGCAAGTCACAACTATGGATTTCTGGCTTAGTGCACAAATTTTAATTAACTTCAGAAAGAACTAAATCTAACAGGAATTTTCTTTTGTTTGCTCCTCCAGCTAGAAGAAAAGCCAAGGAAAATAAGGGGCATGCAGAAATGCCAAAGGTTTGGCCTGCACATGATGAGGTTTAGGTACTAGAGAACACTTTTGGTATTGCAGGGATTTGCTTGCATCGTGTCCTGTAAATGTTATTAGTTACACT
>CM040999.1:7438565-7499655 GCA_022985145.1 Pangasius djambal
TAACTTCAGAAAGAACTAAATCTAACAGGAATTTTCTTTTGTTTGCTCCTCCAGCTAGAAGAAAAGCCAAGGAAAATAAGGGGCATGCAGAAATGCCAAAGGTTTGGCCTGCACATGATGAGGTTTAGGTACTAGAGAACACTTTTGGTATTGCAGGGATTTGCTTGCATCGTGTCCTGTAAATGTTATTAGTTACACTGAATCAAGTCTATTTTCTTACCTTGCATTTTTTTTCCATCAGTTTTAACGCTGTAATATTGTGCTTTAGATCCACTCAGCAGCCACATGGAGCTGGTGACGGAGATTGTGGTTCCTACTGTGGGTACCGTCTGTATTCTCCTCACTGCCGTCTTCCTCATGTTCCTCCTGAAAACTCGCCTCTGAGGCCTTGAATTTTGTACATGCCAGTCCTTCCTGTCCTTCTTAAGTACATTCCTCCCTTCTTCATCTGTAGCCTCCGGAATCAGGAATCTGCTTGTCTGTATGTTAAATGCATATCTCTCAGCGGATAACTTAAAAGTTTGCTGTTTGATCTGAGGTGAAGGGAGAATTTTGGAATCTCCATGTGGCTATAGATATTCTGGATTAATATTTGGTTACTTAAACTTAAAAACAATGCCTTTTTTTTTTTTGTTTTGTAATTCTCTGAGAGGTCATACTGAAAGTGAATATACGGGAATACACAGTGGAAATGCAATGTGTGACATCCATATCTTAAATAAAGATCATAACCCTGCATTTTGTTTCATTTTCACTTATGTTATATGTCTACAAACAAAATTCTAATCTATCGATCAGTGAAACTAAGCTCAAGTAAACAATTGGACTACTACACTTGTAGTACAGGCGCCAGGAAAATAAAAGAATTAAAACAGTACACATTCAATACACATACGCTGCGGGTTTGGCACAAAGTACACAAAAATAAAAACAGTAATTTATCTAATCCATTCATCTCCAGTAACCGCTTTATCTTGGTCTGGGTCGTGGTGGATCCAGAGCCTATCCCAGGCACACTGGACAGAAATACACCCAGGATGGTAAACTCACTGACATCTCAGGACATCTACTAGCATGTGTAAACTGTGCAGTCAGTAGTGTTGGGTTTTCTCTATACAGTGTGATTCTCCTCTGGGTTCTCCGGTTTCCTCCGAGCTCCCAAAACATTCCAGCATTTGGACGGGCTGATAGTTTGAATAAGTGTTATAGTGTGAATAACAGTTTCTTCCCTGAGGCAGTCAGTTACTCAACACCCTGTTGTCTCCCAACGCTCACCTGGGCCAGTCAAACACCTAACCCAGTATGACTCACTACCACTGCACGCTGCACTTTTAGAAAGCTTCATCAGACACCTTATGGAACGCTAAACTTACTGCTGCTACAGATCTACCTATTGCTGCTACACTACCAAATAGTTTACATTTTACAGCCCATGTTCTGTATTTTTAGTGTCCTGTGTATTTATTGTTATGTTCTCTGTAACTGTTATGTCACTCTGTTGTGTATTTGCACTTTATGTAGTCTTGCAGAACTGTTATGTGTTGCATCATGGTCCTGGAGAAACAACATTTCATTCCAATGTATACAAGCTTTATAGAGGAATGACAATAAAAACCTACTGTCCATGAAGGACCCAAGGGTGTATTCTCACCTTACACTGGGGTAGGCTCCAGATCCACCACTAACCTGAGCAGAATAAAGAGCTTAATAATGATGAATGAATGAATGAATGAATGAATGAACCCATAGGAAATCCACACAGATATCAGAAGAATATCGTGAAACTCTGCGCAGAGCTCTTGATATGGATCATAGTTTTACTTATCAAGACCTGCTTGCAGACATTTTCACATGACCAGTGTAACAAAATTGTTTTACATTTAGACATAAGTACAAATGTATCAGTTAAGTCTCTGCTAAATGCTGAAGTAACAGTCTATAAGGGTAATTTTTATATATTTAAAAGCAGGGGTCTCAAACTCAGCTTGGCTGGGGGCCATTGCTGTGACTGACATCTCATAGGAGGGCCGTTTTAACATTCAAGCACAACAAGAAAGCGCAACATTTCTGGAAATTCTGGAATAGCTCACATTTCTTTTAAATTATATTACTAACACATCTTTGTTATACTTAACAAAAATTTAAACAACAGTGTCTGTGCATTATGTTATATAATTTTTATTTTTAACAGTTACCTATTTTATTTTAACTTAAGTAACTTATCAAAACTGTGCTGGAGTAACAACCTTACACTGAACAAATGCGATCCCTGAATACATTTGCAAACTATTGGGTTTCTTGCCAGACACTTGGCAGCGCTTCTGCTCACACACCTGACCAACGTTTCAGCTTCAAGATGAGCATCACTAAGCCTGGACCTGAACTTGCATTTATTGTAGTTCATAGTTGAGAAAAGTTTCTCACACAGGTATGTGCTTCCAAAAAGGCGACCTTCAACATACAGTCCTTCATTAACTGCCCTTCAGTGAACGGCTTTCCTGCTTCAGCGATCATCTCACTCACCACACGACTCGCTTCAGCTGCAGCATCAGCATCCTTTCTGGCTTTGTGGAAAAGGCTGTGCTGGGACTTTAGCTCTCTCTGCAACTGCATGGCTAGTTATTTTCTCTCGTCTTCCTGGTACTTCTCATATCCGTCTCCGTGTTTAGTCGAGTAATGACGCTTGAGATTGTATTCCTTTAGAACGGCAACTTTTTCTTTGCATATCAGACAGATCATGGCATTTCCATTAAACTCCACAGAAATACTGCAGTGTCCATCTTTCCTGAAACTGTCTGTGTTCATCATCCACTTTCCTTTTCGGTTTGGAATAAGACATATTTTCGGGGTAGTTTGAGACCCCTGTTTAAAAGTCTGTTTTTTCTTTTTATTATTACAAAAAATAACAAACACCAGCCCCTTAGCAAAGTGTAAGATATGCTTCACTAGGTGGCGCCATTAGCAATGAGACACACGGTGTGGAATAACAGAAGAAGTGCTCCCTGTGAATCTGATTGGCTGAGAGAAAAACCCGGCAGAAACAAGGAGAAGCTGGACTGGACTGAAACATCCTCTGGCTGAGGTGCGTGAGGTTTGTTTTCGTTTGACTGAAGCTGTTTATAAGACTGTAAACAGCACCGCGTGATTACACGGTGAGATCGGTGTTACTTTTCATGTTTACTTCACCTGAGTGAAGAGTGGTTAGCGCATGGTTTGATATCTAGCAAGCTACAAAGCAGCAGCAGGTTTTTTTTTTCCTACCCATATTCCGAAAGACCCCGCCTTCTGCACGTGTAGCTCGCGCTCTTAAGAAGACAGCTGATTGGACGGATAACCTGTTGGCGGGACCATTCTGGCCAATCCTAGCACAGGTGACAGAATACAGGTGGGAAAATAATGTAGACTGGTAGGAATCGGATAACCGGAAGTTTTAATCAAAGTTATTATTAAGTTCGTTTATTCTGAATCACGCCTGATTAACATTTTTAGCTACAAAGATAACGGTTACCATAGATACTGTAGAAACTGCTCATAAATTTAGATAACATTAAAGACGTAAGATGCAAATAATGCGTAAGTCACGTGACTTACTCTTCAGGGCTTTCCATGATGAATAAAATAAAGTTTATTTTAGAGCTTGTTTGCTGCACTAAAATCATTTCTGGTTATGTAATGTAATGTAATGTGCTTTCCTCTGCAGAGTGCATGCATGATGTATGATCCATCAGAAAATGGTCAGTTTGGCATGTCTGACTATGACCAGATAGAGGATGAGTCCTTTCCCCCTCTCCCACCACCGCTGTCCCCTGGAGAGGGCAACTTCGATGAGGAGCATGCGGCCAGTGGAGAGGGTAAGATCTGTACACACACACAGCTCGCTTTTGTTCAGATGACCCTGTACTGATTTCACCAACTGTACTGTGCATGTAGGTGAAGAGGGAGAGCTGTCCAAGCTACCTGATGTTCCTGTAGCTAAAAGGCGAACAGTTAAGAGACCCCAGCCTAAACTAGACTCTCGGAGGTAATTATTATTGCCTACATGACTTCCATAAGCATACGGTGTATCAGGCTTCATGTTTATCACTTTTTTCCTCTTCCTCTTCTGGTTATAGACTGCTATCTGAACGAGGACTTCCAGCCTTACGTACATTATTCAGTGATGTCAAATTTAAAGGCAAAGGCCATGAGGTGACTTAATCTTTACCGCAGCGTTACTTCATATATAGCACAAATCAGTTATCAGTTAACAAATGTAGATCCTCTCCTTCTGTCTGCTTTAGGCTGAGGATCTTAAGGTTCTGATGCAGAAAATGGAGAACTGGGCTCACAGACTTTATCCCAAACTACAGTTTGAGGACTTCATCGACAAACTGGAGGTTCTAGGAAGCAAGAAAGAAGTACAGGTATGTCTGGCAGTCCATCTCCACAAGCCCATGTGATTTAACTTTAATCAGAATGGCATTTAGACACATATAGTATATTAGTACAATATTGATTTTCACTGACTGTAAATTCCCTTAAAAAAACACAGATTACTGATCTCTTTGAACGGTTAAAGAACCTAACCCATAATAAAGTCATTGTTAAATGACTCTTCTGTTAAAGTTCTGTTAAATGTCATAATGCAGTGTGTGTATATACAATTGTACAAAAGTCACATTACATCAACAGCTTTAGACATACAGGACCTAACAATTAAATATAAATCAGCTCAAACATGCCTTTATTATTCAGTTATTACACAATTCAATTAGGTTAACATAACTGAAATATCAAAAAGTCTGTGAGTAAGCATGTAGTATGTAAATAAATGCAGAGAGTGTAAAATCTATATTAAAAGTATTGTCACATATTTTTTTTACCATTAAATTTAAATTTGCTCAGTAACACAATAAGAAACAAGGAAACATGCCATTGTATCTCCAGAGCCAAGAGTAAATATAAGATGAACAAAACTATTAGTCAAATAGTTAAAATTGACATGCTCTTTAGTGAAAGCCTTCCATGACCATGTCCTTTTCGAGTAATGGCATTTTTGAAATTGTAAACTGCTACATGACTGCTACATTCTCCTTTAGACATGTCTCAAGCGAATCCGACTGGACATGCCTCTGACCCACGAGGATTTCACTGGAAATGATGGCGGTGAGAAAAGCGTTAAGCTTTAGCACACAGTGATTTCTCTTAATGCACGTGGTTTCATGCAGTGCAATGTAATTATTTTATTTATTTTGTGTTTAGATGAAGCAGAGGTCCGCTTACAGGAAGATGCAGACCCATTTGAAGATAGGAGCTTCTCTGAAGATCCGTTTATCCACTCCACTCCTGCTCCTGCGCCACTCTCTCTTACAGAGGAACAGCAGCAGCGTATCGAGCGCAACAAACAGCTGGCCCTGGAAAGAAGACTGTCTCGACAAAAACAGCTAGGTGACTACATGTGTTATGTTATACATTGTGATGCAACATTACAATATTGTATAGTTGCATTGTATGTGACATGTAATAGGCTGTATTACTACATTGGCATAATGGGAATTTGCAACATAGGGTTAATGTCTTGTTTTGTTCATTGGTAGCAAATCATTTATCTTTTATTTTGAAATGCTTTGAACTAATGAACTAATTTATCATTCGTGTTTTCTCAGAGTCATCACAGTCAGCTTTCCCAGATGAACTTGCTGCAAGTCCCACAGCGCATCATCTCAGCCAAGACGACCAGAGAGAACTGGATCAAACCACAGGAAACACTGACACACTTTTAAAACAAGATCCTGTGGCGTCTCAGAGCTCCCCTCAGTATAGCAAATGTGACAGTCCAGTTCCAGAGATAACAAATGGAGCTAATGAGAGCGATTGAACAGTTTTACTCTTTCTGATTGCGCCAGTAAGTTTTCATGATAGACACAGAATGACTGCCAACAAATTGTTCAGAGTAAAAAAACTTTCATTTGTAGCTGTTAGACCATGATATGCACTTCCTCTGGTAATCCAGCCAAATACTATTAAGCTGCTTGTATTGTTCTTGACATCCTCTGTGAGGATCTATAATGAGGAAAGACTGGCTCGATTTATGCTTTCCTTACTTCCTGTAATTAAATATAACCATAATTAAAATGCAGAACTATACAGAGAGAACCAGCTGCTGTAGCTAACTTGCACACAACAAGAACAAGGTCTAAACTGATGGAGTCTCACCTAGGTTTTAGCAGCTTTAGGAGCTTTTATTATTATCCTATTTTGTATTAAAGCCTAATTTAATCCAACTATCACTAACAAAGAGTGTTTGATTAAGAGAGTAGAGAGTTTCTAAGCTTGTTTAGGAATTTGTGTTTTCATTATTTTGCATTTTCTTTACATGGTTTTTCTTGGGTGTTCTTTTTTTTTTTTAGTGTAATTTACATTCATATTTTATTGCAATGTTCTAAATAAAGTGTTCATGTCACCATGAACTGAAATTTTTTACTTGTAGGGATTTTGGCATGTTGCTACTTTACACTAACCGCTCTATCCTGCTCAGGATTGCAGTGGATCTAGAGCCTATCCCGGGAACACTGTGGGAGTGAGGTTACACCCACCCTGGATGGGTTACCAGTCCATCACAGGGCACCATGCACACACATTCACACACTCATTCACACCTAGGGGCAATTGATAAATCTTAAGGGATGGTGGGAGGAAACCCACACAGTCATGGGAAGAAGAAACAAAACTCCACACAGACAGTAATCCAAGTTCAGTATTGGACCAGAAACCCCGGAGCTGTGACACTGCTATGCTACCCACTTAATAACTATATCATAAGTATGCCAACCAGCAATTTCTAACATTTTTATATATATATATATAAAAACTAATATTCATAGCACCTAGAGTTTTTACATGTGTAAACACTTCTGTTATCCAGTGACATTGTTGTTGCCCAATCCTGTTTTTCCAGAGAGTCCATTATTTCATACCGCAAAGTAGGAAGAATACTTTTAACCCTTGTGTTGCCACTATGTTTACCAGCTGAGAAAAAGAGTGGTGTCCACTGCTTAAATGCAGTCTTTCTGCACTGTGAAGAAGGAAAACCCAGATATTCAAAGTTTCTCATCAATGACAGATTGTTTCTTCATGAAAAATAGATTTGGGGTTTAAAATTCAATGAAGCCTCTTTATTTTAAGAGGTTAGTGAAGGCGGGTCATTTCTGACCCTTAGGACAAAGGGAGTAGATATAATGTTAAGACCACACAAGGGTTAAGCTTAGTGGCATGCTGTTGTTCAAAATTCCTAGAGTGAAATAATTCGTTTTATGTCACAAGATTATATTTGGCCAAAAGCGGAACAAAAGGTCACTCCATACAGCTTATGAAAATATTTTTTAATAAAACACTCCAGTTAGACTCGTGCAAAATATCAAAAGTTGTAAATGTACAATTTATACACTCTTGTACAAAATATATACTGAACAAAACACCACAGCCAAACCATAATGTTAATTTGTTAATCAGTGCAACACTAAAATCACTAAAATGGATTTAACCAATTAAGGGCCATTCTTTAGCTTATGAGCAATATCCGCGTAAATCCTTGGCCAAAACACTCCAGTGCTACCGTATAATCCAAACTAGAGCAAATAAAAATAACATTTCATATCTAAGCAATAAAATCCAAATGTTGGATTCCGGACTGAATTGAATTTTCTCAGTAAACCTAAGCTGAGGTTGTGCATGTTGGTAATTCAGTGTTTTGTATGTGACAGAAAGCTGCATCAAACAGGGCAAGCTCACTGATCTCCTGCAGGACTGAGTAGAGATTTGGCCCTTTGCTCTGTCTGAACTCCCTCTCCTCTTTGCTCAGTCTTGGTCTCCTCGTTTTCTGTTCTTCTGCCTGTAGAGACGCCTCTTCCCTGCGCACCACCTCCTCAATCAGCTCAGACTGGACCCGACCACTCATCCGAGACTCAGCCACGGCTGACTGATGGGGCTTGTTCCTGATGAGTTCCAGACGCAAGTTGTCAGAATGGCAACGGGAAGTTTCCACAGAGATACGCACCTGAAGAGCATAGGAAAAAATGATTAGTATGTCAAAGGGTTGGGCGATACCAGTAGGTGGTGACTAAAGCCTTCATGGCATCAATTACATGCATGTTTACATGTACTGTACATTAAAGTATTGAAATACCACTGCACTTAAACATGTGATGTATAAATGGTTGGCTCCTCTTGGACAGGGATTTTTCCAATTTGCATATCATGCATATTCATGTATCTTGGTATTCATTGTCATTATAAATGATGTTAAAATGTATTGTTCTACATACATGATTTTACATTTAGAGGTACAAAGTTAACAGGAGTGTGTGTACTCACTGTTACATGGTCGAACAGGTGAAAGCTGTTTGTCCCTGTGCTGGTGCAGGAGCTGATCCTGTCTGGATACCTCTGCAGTGTCCCCACCTGCCACACACACCCGCCGTCATCCCCCACACTCACCACCTGACTCTCCCGATTCTTCAGGTACACCGCACCCTTCAAACCATACCTGCAAACACACACATACTTAGAGGGCAAATCTTCTAGGGTTCTTTCTTACAGCATATCAAGTATTTGGGATGGTTTATTGGGAAACGGGTTTGATTATAATACTATTACAAACAACAGTCGCTGTTTCTTCAGGAATGTTAAGAATGCAGTTTACCGTGGGACAAAGACTAGTAGACCGTTGGCCCTGATGGAGTAGATAATAGCGTCGGCCACGCAGCGCTCATCAGTGAGTGGGTCCTTATCTCGAAAGTAGAGGCACTGGAAAAGCTCTGTGGACTGCTTCTGAGCGTGCTGAGCTGCCTACGGGTTACAAAGAAATCTGCTGTCACTCAGTGTTATAATTATCTAACAGACTGAATATAATACATTTTCAGCTAGTCTCATACAATGCTGTCACCTAGCTACTGTGTCATACCTAGTCATATTGAATTTTACATATTTAATAGATAGAAAAAAGTTAATAATAAGAATGATTTTACAAGGACTTATATAAGGACTATAAGATCCAAAACAGTACATTTATATCCATTGTAAGGATGATGTTGGATTACTCTGAACATGATGGTAACTCTAAAACATCAGCCCTTGTGTAGGAATCTAAACAATTTACTCGGTTTCTGTTGTTGATATTATGAGCAATTTCCTCCAGTTCCTTGTTGCTAGCTAAGCTCTTGTGAAAGCACTCCTCTTTCTCTGATTGGACAGCAGCCATGAGAAGACGGTGCACTATGATGTCAGCGTAGCGCCTGATTGGAGAGGTGAAATGGGTGTACCGATCCAGTGCAAGACCTGCCAATAAGAAACAAACAGAGCAAGTGAAAATCAGATATTTCTCTCTGTGTCTAGATTTTATCAATATAAATAGATTCATTGACTAAGTTAGAAAATAGTCCAAACGTTTGAGTCCACTGCCAAGAAGTGTTTTTCATGCCTAAAATGAAAGTTTCATTTGTAAGATGAAAGTAAGACATTTTTACGAGTAAGGATCTTATTCTTTCATTCATTTTAAATGCATTTAAATAGCCTAACTGTATAAGCCTTTTGCTTTATTCTCATGTAATAAACTTGACTCAACTGGTAACGTATGTACATTCATGACACAAAAAAGCTTTTTTTTAATGAATCTCTTCCTTCATTTTGGGCTTAACTTTAAGTTTTTCTGCCCCATAAATCAGCTCTGGTAAATGGCCGCTCGGCTCCACAACTTTTTACACAAAAGGCATCTTATAAGGTGTATGTAGTTTCAACAGATAGGGTAGAGTCAGTCAGTCATGGAGAGAGGAAGGCAGGTTAATGTTTTTACTGCAATTGCAATTTAACTTTCAAGCACCAGAGAGCTCTCAACAATACAGACTGCTCCTTTAGTAGGTGGTTGGAACCTGACTTTTACCTCATCAACTATCAGTTCATAAAGAATGGAGGCCTAAATAAAAGTGAATGTATGAGGTTTACCATAGTGGTAGTACTGATCTTCTGGGCAGGATCCAGTGGAGAAGTACAGGGCATTAGACATGGCCTGTGTTGCCATCACCCTCAGCAGCCGGTTTACCAGTGGTTCCTGTGGATCCACTGCCTGGTCCAGAGAATCAGCCAGAGCCTTGTTCGACCTAAATATAAACATGCAGCAGTTTGCAAGAACATTAATAACACACTCCAATTACTTTATGCAGCTCTAATTTTCCAAACCGTTTCTACCTTGTATCAATGACAAAGCCACGGCTCTTGGCGCTGTCAATCAGCTGGTTGAAGAACTCCTGTCTGGGTGGCGGGTGACGCCTCAGCAGTGCCTGGTGTGGGAAACATTCCTGGACCTTGCGTGCCACCCAGTGATTGGCATAGATCATGCACTCGGCCACTGTCTCATGCACCTCCAGAGGTTGCTTTGGCACCAGAGCAGCGATGTTCTTGTCCTCATCCAGCTGAGCCCTGACTTCAACACCTTCCAGCTCCAAAGCGCCGCCCTTATCCCTCTGTGACCGCAGGTGCCTGGCCACTCGAGTCAGCTGCTCCAGGGCCTGCAGTAGCTCAGCTAGTTTCTGGTCCCGTACAGAGCCCTCGAGCAGGGCCAGCTCAGGCACCTCCACATCTTCCCCATTTAACAGGCTCTGGGCCAGCTCATAATGCAGCTGGTAAGAGGATCGGATGAGTGTGCGGCCGTACCACACGCTACACACTGCCAGAGACTCAGCATCCAGTTCCCACATGACACTCATGGCATATCTATAGGATTATGTAAAGCATTAGAGGATAGTTTTACATACTTTAGTAATCCCCATATATTTACTGTATATACTTCAATAATTCCCAAACTGTTGGTTTTGTTCACAGTAGTGATTCTGCAAGTCTTGAGATTTAAACTTACAGATCTCAGATACCACTGATTTTTAAATATAATAGTACTATAAAATAATAGCATTTTTATTATAACTGAGCTTCAAAGAGGTTAAGGAAATGTTAGAGGATTCTTTTGAAGTTCACCCCAAGGCAACTGTCCAAAAGTCTTCATTTCTCAGAGCCTACATTCATGATTCCTTGATGGACCATAGAAATGTCTTACAGATGAAGGTGTATCGTCTGACTCACCTGTCCACTCCCCCCAGCAGTGAGCAGAGGTCAGCACTCAACACCGCCGGCAGCATGTCATACCTTCGGTCAGCCAAGTAATATGTTGTGGCTCTGAATCAACAAATAACATGGAATTTAAAATGGTCTAGCATCTGATGAAAAGTTTACTTACTGATGGTTCTTTTTTGTTAAGGGAAATCAAATGTTCAATAAAAATGGGTGCTATGTTTAGCTATAGTCACTCAGAAATAAGTATGGGACAGCTATGGGATATTAGCCAGATGTTCTTTATTTGAGATGTAATTATTATCATGAATTCACAATCCCCTCACCTGGAACGTGCCTCCAGATCAGTGAGAGAGCCCTCTTTTACAAAGTGTGTGACATCTGCGATGTGCACTCCCAGTTCCAGACGCTTCCCCCCTGGCAGGATGCGCACTGACAATGTGTCATCCACATCCTCGCAGCCCAGCGGGTCAATACTGAACACCAGGTGTGTGTCACGCAGGTCCATCCGAGAACTTATCTCAGCCTGGTCCATCTGCCAAGGCTGCTCCTTAGAGTTCACAGGCATCTCTCGCAACTGGAAAAATACAGGTACATGTAAGAAATAACAAAAATGTAAAATATTCTGTAGTTATATATGCAAAAAAATTATTCACACCTCCACCTGTGCACACACATGGCATAAGGAGGATGCCCAAGCATAGGACAGTCATTTCTGTGTCTATTTCCATAAATAGTGCATATATTGCTAATAACTAAGATGAATATAATACATATCCAATATTTTAAAGTACAATGGACAATTTTATTAGTGTCAAATCTAAAATGGCATTTTATTATTTCACCCTACTACAATCACTAACAATAACATTATGGCACTATAATCATTAGCTGATATCAGGTTAAAGGTTGGACTGCAGGAGCTAATTAAAACATTTCAACTACATGTTGCTCAGTCTTTGTACAATCCCTGTGCTGCTCACCTGGGCTTCAGAGAATGGGGGCACATGGATGCAGTTCTCCACCAGTATGGTCTGAATTTCAGTCTCCACCTCACCAGCCTTGCCCAGGACTCTCACACTGTGACCATTGGGGTAGAGAGAAGTGCTCTCCCATGAGTCCACTCGCACAATTACCCTGTGGTCCTTCAGCAAAACATTCAAACATCTTAGTGTCACATAGTACCACATATGCTTCTGTTCACACTGCAAGCCAAATTCTAGCTGCTCACATCTGATTTTTAAGTTCTTCACATGATCTTTTTAATGGTCCTATACTGACAAGTCTGAAGGTGTCATGCATCTGTTTAGACTGTTTAGATGTAGTGCCATGTATCGGTTTTCAGTACCACATAGGTTTCTAAAATTGGAATTAATAAGGTCTAAATCATGTAGCCTTTTACTGTACTCACTATCATAAGGAACATCTGTGTCACACTGATTCTACACAGTAACTGGACAGGTCCATATGTTACAAACCGCATGATATGTAGTTATGCTTGAATTAAATGTTAGGACATGTACTGTAATCTATTTACAAATATGTATGTATAAATAAATAAATAAACAAACAAACAAACAAAGTAGAGCCTCACCTGCAGTGCTTCAGCCTGCTGGGTGCTGATCCGGATCTTTGGGATGCGGCAGTCCCAGGGAATGACCAGAATCTTCTGAGAGTTTCGGGACTGACTCTGCAGCTCCTCTCGGGGAGGAAACGTTACCACATAGTCCCTCCAGTTTCTCTGTATGATACCCACCACCCTGCCTAGAGAGGAAGAGAAAGAGTGAGAGAAGAGGAACACTAATCATTTTTGGAAAAGTTACTAATACTAGTTGTTCAAGATGTTTTCCATTTATTAGTGCTTGACATTTTACTAATCATATTTATCCTACTTTACATATACCTGATAATCCTTTCAGCATTAAATGCAGATCATCATCAATCATCATCATTAATAACTCTACCATCTAGCAGTAGTAGCTCAAGGTTCTCTAAGACAAAACCCAGTTAGACTATTACTGAAACCACACCTTACTGAGATCCAGCACACTCATGAAGTCCCACAATGCACTGCTGTAGTTGTTGACTAAACAATAAACACTAGCAGGTACAGAATGCCTGTCAGATATAAATTTAATGTTTGATTTATATGTGCACTTTTTTTGGGGGCCAATTGATTTTTATTAGAACAGTTACAACCAGTAATTTGTTGATTTCTTTCTAGACACTTTGTACAGCCTATAATGTGTGGTTTTGGACATTATTTCCATGGTAACTGCATGAGCCTTGGGTAATAGTAGATGTGGTAACAGTGTGTAGTCACAGGTAGATGTGCAGGTTTTTGTTATTACCCGTGGGCATAGGCCGACTCTGAGTGTCCTCTCCTTTCTCCTCTCCTCGTCCCTCTGTTAAAGCCATGCTCCGACCCTTCCACTCACCAGGTGGCAACAATTCTACAGCAACCATATCACCATGTATCGCCCGATTACGATGCTTCATTCCATTGATCAGAACATCACTATTGAGCTCTGGGGACACATGCCAAAAACAAGAAAACTATAAGCCTGCCTAATTCAGCTAAAACTGGGCAACTGGATATTGAGTTTTGGGGTTTGCCTACCTGCATTCTTGCTTGCAGAGCCCTCCAACCGCACAAAGGCCTCATGCTGTGCACGGTGCTTGTTCACATTCAGTGTGCCCTTGAAACAAGAAAGGGAGGGATGCACCAACATCAGTGATAACTTTAAACCAAAGACAAAACAAAAACAGTCCTTTTCCTTCATTAACACTGTAAGCAGTACTGATTGGAACAAGAGGTTCTCACCTGAATGTATCTGCCAGATTTGATCCCTGCCTCCAGAACCTCTGCTGGTAAATGCTCAGAGTACTCTTTCTCTGCTCCTTCACTCTCTCTCTCTTGTAGGGTCTGAGCAATGGAGGCATACAGCTCTTGAGCTGCATGCAGGTCTGGCCAGAAACTCTCCAGATATTCCTATAAAATCACAGACATGACAAATGTATAGAGTCTATGCACGGCACTGCTACTTCAAGGGCATGTCGATTTCACTTTCAATTATTAATTCAAATTATTGTACAGATCATAATAATATAATAATAATAATAATAATAATAATAATAATATCATTTTCAAACAACTAACTCCAACATGTTTCCTGACTTCAAGTTTAACCAAAGAGATTTTTTGTCCAATACATTCCACTGGTTTGCAGTGATATATATTTGCTCGTAACAAACTTTACTGACTATAAACTCACAGTCTCATATGACCAGGTTTTAATTACCACACGAGTAATCCATGAGTGAAGGATCTAAATGTGCCAATCAGTTGTACATGATTAGAGGAACCCTTTCTAGAGGAAAACTTTATAATGAATTATTCCCCTTACTACAATGAACTGAACCAACTGAAAAAAAATTATTTACAAGAATAGATTAGTAACAAACATGATGCAGTGAAATACATAACAAGGTTCAGACATACAGGAAATGACAATATACGCATCATACCCGAGTTGAGATGACGTAAACGCCACTGTTCTGACTGCCATATTCTTTAATGGCCTCCTGGTCTTCTGTGATCATAACTACTGACATCAGACCAGCCAAATGGTTATAATACCACACTGCTGCATGGTACACACACCTGCAATAAGCACGAATGCATGAGATCAGTTAACTACTCAGCAGACAAGCTTATAACAAAGCAACATGTCTTACCTTGTCTGCCATTTCTCTTGTGTTTCTCCTCTGTCCCGGGCACAGTAGGAAAACTGCTGAAACTCATTGGCAAACAGGACACAGTCATAGCGAGGGTCCTTCAGGAGACCACGCAGCCTGTTATAGTGCCTATACAACAGTGGACGACAGCAGCAAAACATCAACGCTATCATGAGATACGTGTCAAATTTTAGAGATTTTCCATAGAATTTTCTATACAAGAGAAACATCCCATGCACCTGAGTGGTTTACTTATGAGTGACAATATTATTTATTTAATGCTGTTGAATAATGCATAAGTGTTTAGTGGTGTACCTGCGCCCACGTGTGTTTTGTAAAGCCTGGCATGCTGTCTGCGTAAACACGACCCCACGAAACTCCCTGAACTCCAGAACCTCCAGGAAGTCCCTCACCACTCCAGCATCTGGCACCACATAATGAGTCGCGTCTCCGGACAGCACCTTGCCATCTGCAAGATTATAAAGGCAGTGCTTAGCATTAGTATAAATAATATAAAAACATCAATACTGTGTGCAGGGGTGTCAGAGAAGCATTGATGAAACACAGCTCAGGGATTCCAGTTCCATCCTGAGCTCAGTGTGTGAAGGTTTGCTTGTTCTCTCCTTGTCCACTTGGGTTTTCTCCCACATCCCAAAATCATGCCAGTAGTTGGACGATGCTAAATTGCCCCTAGGTGTGAATGTGTGTGCATGGGGACCTGCGATGGACTTGCGTCCAAGTCAAGTGTATTACTGGATCCACCGTGACCCTGGACCCTGACCATGGAAAAGCGGTTACTGAAGATGTGCTTATTCTTTACCAAAAAGAAGCTGACCTCTTCATCCATTCCAACGGTCCATTTTACACACACACACACACACACACACACACACACACACACACACAATCAGGCAGAATGTTGACACATGGCAGAAGTTCACGAAACACTTCAGTTGCAATACCATAAACCTGATCAACCTTACACTACACTGCTGGTAGTAACAACAGCTGTTGTTGTTATTATTATTTGTTATTTCATTTGTATAGAATTAACCCACATTATCAGTTGATCTGAACCTTTATCTAATTAGATTTATTTATTTACTTATTTATTTAAGAGATAACTGATTTTTTTCAGTGTTAATTCTGTAATTAAACAGAACTCAAACACAGTCTCGAATTGTTTACTGCACATATAATTCATGATATCTATATCTATATCTATATCTATATCTGCAAACTCTCACTGTAAAAACAGCAAATACCCGCTATTCTATAGACAGGAAGACTGTATATGTATTATATATGTATTTATATGTATGGTATCGGGACTGCAGTACTTGATGCTGTTTGTTATTGGACTGGAAAGCGGTGTCCATCACTCCAGCTAGTGCTGCTCTCACCGTGCTGACACTGCGCCTGACACAGCGCGCTTCCGCACGGGACCTGCTCCCTCAGATAGTGCTCTCGGACCACACGAACCTTTCCTCCCCGGGAACTCTTTAAATGTAAGATTTTTTCTGTTTTAATCATTTCCGAAGTTCAATTCATTCCCGCGCTCAGGCTAATCAACAATAACACATAACAACTTCCGCCCTTTTTTTTTTCCTTCAGTAGAGTAACAAAGCAAACCGCGAAGTACCGAAATCCCTCTAGCGCCTCCTACAGGCCTGGAGGAAGCGCTGACTATTACCAATAATAATAATAATAATAATAATATAGAACAACATGTGAAATATGCATTAGTAAGCTTCAGACCCATATGTGGGTCTTAACTGTTGCCACAAAGATGGAAGCACACAATTGTCTAGAATATCTCTTCACTGAAGCTAAGAGGCCCTGACCTCAACCCCACTGATGGCTTTTGGGACGAATTAGAACTGAACCCCAGGCCTACTCAGTGCCCCGACCTCACCAGTGCTCTCGTGGCTGAATGGGCAAAATCCCACAGCCATGCTCCAAAATCTAGTGAAAAACCTTCACAGGAGAGTGGAGGTTATTATAACATCAAAGGGAGACTAAATCTGGAAAGAAATATTCAAAAAGCACATACAGGTGTGATGGTCGGGTGTCCACAAACCTTTGGCCATATAATGTATAAATCAAAAGGATATAGTAATGTGCATTCACTTTGTGCTTAGAAATACTAGTTCTGCTAGTAATCTGCTTTATTGTTAATTTAGTTTGAAATGAATAAATTATTCAAATTAACTCCAATCACTCAAATCAAGGTGTAAAACCTACAGTATAGATTCACTTTAGCTAAGGGTTTAGCTAAGATTTATTAAGAAGTCATTACAATGCCATTAAAAATAACTAGCCTACATTACTAGCTACATGAAAATATTATCAGGCGTAACTGATATAATTTGAGTATATGACAGTTCACCTACGTACATATTGACAAAAACATCCCATGAGCTGCAAATCATGAGACTGTAGGAACGGTAAGGAGAGCAATAAGCTTCTTTGTTGTTGTTTGTTTTTTTAATTATAGAAATCTTTCTGTTAGACCTTTGAGGTGAGTTTTACAAAATTATAATGTATATACAGCTATTAAATCATTTAATCTAAACATTATTAATATGTATATATTAATTATTATAACAATATTCCTAATATAATAATATTATACAACCTATAGTGATATAAGAAGGGGTATTTCATCATTTTTATTATCAGTTTCAACCATTTGAATAATTATTGCATGGGTTACTTTATGATATAAGCAGACACAAGGCTGCACATCATTCCTATATAGAAACTAAAACATCTAAAGTATAAAAGCAACATTCATTACTCTGTTCTTCCCAGCACTTTACCTGACATCTGTCTAAAAGAAAAAAAAACACCTTATAAGCTTTGGATCTTAGCTCATCTATAGATAAAGTTCTTTTGGCAATTTGCTTCTCTTTGTCTTGATCAGGATCCTTTACATACATCAGCAAAATACAGAATAAATGAAGTTTGAGTTTATGATATCAGTCTGTTTGGCATGGAAATTCTTTTTTAGTTAGTCTGTCCTGGTGGGAAGTTAGTCATTTGGATGTTGTCGCTTTGCAGTCCAGGATTGTAGTATGCAAATCCATCAAATTTCAAATCCAGAGGCTCACTGTTGTCCAATCGGAGAACTGTAAATAGAAGAAATTAACAAATTAAGGCCAGGTAAGTAATCATACAGAATTACAGTAATATCGGTTATCATCACTGCAGCAAGATGTGATCTGAATCAGATAGGGGATATATAAAGCTTAGTGCAAATGTTTGCTCAGTAAAGACAAAGTAAAGAGGACAAAGTAATTAAGCAACAATATATTTAGAGTGTTTGGTTTGACAGACGTTTCTTCATGATCACAAATCACAAAAAAGGTCAAATAGTTTTTGTTAAGAAATTACTAGTTTAAAAACCCAATTAGAAGTTTGCATTTCAGTTTCTGAATGTGATATTCTGTAATATTATTCTCTAATCCCACAAATTCTTCTGGCTAGACTGGATAATCTTTGTCTGGAAAGAGAGTCATGGCAAAATTTATTTTCAAAGATATTTTCCTGTTGATTTTGCTTTATATTTTAGATTGTTGTCTTGTTGCAAGGCACAGTTAGATTTCATTTTTAGGTTCTTGGAGTACAATTTATTTCTGATAAATTGTAAATTAGAGGTACATCTTCCTTTCTTTTCATTCACATACCATGAGGGGATGCAAAAACCTTTGCACTAGATTGTAAAGTATGAGCTATGTTGGTTCCTGTATAGGAATGCTGTTTAATTAAAGCTACCATCCTGTAGTTTAATAGTTATTGTCTCAGTGTTTCAAAGATCAGTGAGGATAAGTGAGGATGATATACTGTATAGTTGGTTGTTACCTGGTTCAGGTGGCATGTCCTCCACCAATTTCCTGTGTGAGAAAGCTCTGTAGTTCCTTCGTTTCACAATAATATAGATCACCAGGGCAACAATTGCCACTCCAACGCCGATACCCAGAATGGCTCCCCATGCCTGACTTTTGGTTTGCTGTTGAATATCTGAAGCCAGACCTGCAAAATAATTATACATGTTTAGATTACGGCAACAACTAATTGCTCATCATAAGACCAAATGTTGATAAAGATATTAAATAGATCTTGTGTTATTCTGATTAAAAATGAAGCAATATTACATATTTTCTAAAAGTTGGCCTTTGCAGTAATTTGTCAAGATCTTCATAGTTATCTACCTAGGTTTAGGGCATTGCTGGTTTTGGAAAGCACCTTGCTGCTTTCTTTGAGTGGATATAATAAAGTTAGCTCAGTGGTTAGGTATTCATAGACCAGTGTGCTCCTGATCTGGGGGCGCAACCCTTCCCAGGACTTGATGAGAGAACACAGCACTCATTGTGCTTTAAGGTTAGGTGTCAGTAACCAGAGAGCTCGGCCCGGCACAAGAGACAAACCAGCCCTGAAACCGAAGCCTACGCATTGAGCCGGTGGGAGTTGTATAACTGAAATAAGACACTGAAAATGTGGGACAGCTTGAGGGGGAAAATGAGGAGATGTGTTGTTTGACTATGGATGCACTTGTTTTTTCTTAAAAAACAATATCAGTGTCACAGAAAGAATAAAGCATCCTATTTCCAGGTTGCTACTGAAACTTTTTTGTTCCTTGTTGATCTCATGTCCAATTAAGATGGAACCATTTCTGTATTCAGCACAAAAAAAAATAAAAAATCAAAACTAGAATGAGTTCATTACAGCGTATGAGTATACAGTAGGATGTCTACTGAGGGATCAAATGTGAAAAAAAGATAGTGTTAGACATTTGTTTTCCAGGACCAGATTGCATGCACTCATTTCATATTCACTGGCTTTTAAAAGGCACACACACACCACCCTGTCAAGAAATGCTTGGAACTTAGAGAAAGTGAAAGAAATGTATCAGAATATACGAACAAAGCATTCTTACCTCTATCCACGTTTCCTCTGACATCAAGAGATCCCCCAGTTGCATTCATTTTTGTGGTGGACGCAGTGCTAGATTCATTAAACAGTACAACACTGGTGTGATTGTGCATGGTAGTCGTTGTAAAGATAGTCGTATTTGTTGAATTTTCACTAGGAGATTTTGTGTAATTCGCATCTCGTGGTGGACTTGTAGTCGTAAAGTTCCCACTGACTGTTGATGTTGAATTCTGAGTGTTAAAAGCAGGTGTAGAAGTAGTACTAGTAGATGTATTAGTAGTAGTAGTAGTTGTAGTAGTAGTGGTAGAATTTCCAGGACTTGGAGTTGTGGTGTTGGTCTCTGTGAGGTTTACATGGGTGCCATTGGTGGTTGAAGGTCCCAGGTATGGGTTCGGTGTGACCAGATCGCTCGTGTTATTTTGCTGGATCGAGATTGCATTGGTTTTTGTTGTGTTACTGCTGACGTTGAGTGTAGTCTGAGGTGATTGGGTTGTATTCACATTATCATATTGTCCTGTTACTGCTCTGACAGTCTCATTGCCAGCTTGATATTCATCATCCCCACTAAATGTCATGGAGCCTGAAGAAATCCCAAGTTCCTCTTCAGGTGAGATTACACCATTTCCTCTTTTCCATTCATCAGGTATCCTATTGACTGGTGAAGGAGTTAATTCTCCATTCCCTAGATTAGAGGATTGAGTGGACACCAGCTGGAGACTCTGGAGTATCAGCAGCAAAGCAAGGGCAAAGCATAAAGTCATCTTACTTGTGTGCTTTCCCTGATTAAAGAAACAAAACAGTATGAAGAAGGAGCATTATTGGTTTGCTTTTGCCAAGATCAAATGTTTTAATCAACATGTATAATCAACACAATCAGCATTTTCCTTCTTTTTCCATATAACATCATTGTTTAATATTAAAAACATTTTTTTCAGTAAATAGGTAAAGAATTCAGTGTTGGGCATAACAACACTGTGATGCAAGAGAAGGTATTTGGCTTAAAAGCTTGCTGTATGTCCTGAGTCATTTCAGGAAGAAATGAAATCAACAAAAAAGACAATTATAATAAAAGCCTCTATGTTTCAAAATCAAAATTACACGCATTAGTTTACTTCAATAACACGCCCAAGATTAGCTTCTGCTAATCTCTTGAGGCCGCTTAAGGAAATTCAGAAGTGAATCTATGCACCATTTCTGATCACCTGATTCCCCAGTGCACACAGTACAATATAGAGATGCACAGGCAGGTATGAATTTCCAGTATGACTAGTATTGCAATTTGAAGTGGATGAAAGGAACACCACAGGTCGCCAACAGCACAGGTCACCAAACTGGTTATAGGCTCAGTTATAGTTTGGCTTCTTACAATAATCAGACGGCCATGTTGTGAAACACCCAGTGGACAACCACTATATAACCAGCACAGTTATGTAAATATATACTTAATATATCACATTCCCTTAAAACTTTAAGGAATTTAATACACATAAACACTTAAATAAATTTAAGATTTAGGTTTTGGATTTGTAATTTGTTTCATACTTAAAAAGGCTAAATGAAAATAATAGACGTTTTTGTCCCTGTAAATAGAAAGGGAAGTATTCAGGGAAGGCTATGGAAAGGTAAAATTGTAGTTGTTTGAATATATGGAAATCTGCGTGATGTGACCTTCGTTAAACCATTGTTATTCGAGTTACACTGACAACATAATATACTCTAGCTTTTTCAACCCTTCTCACAACAGTAATAGACATAGCAACAAACAGCACACAAAGCTATTTAACATACAGTCTTTTAAACCTTTTTACATCAGTATATCAAATAAATCAACACTAGTATCATTTCAGAGAGATAGTTTGATGAACTCTGTTACTTTTGGAAATAACTATCATCTACTTAGCATTTTTATTATTTTGTACTGTTTCTTTA
This sequence comes from Pangasius djambal, assembly GCA_022985145.1. Classification (NCBI taxonomy): domain Eukaryota; kingdom Metazoa; phylum Chordata; class Actinopteri; order Siluriformes; family Pangasiidae; genus Pangasius; species Pangasius djambal. Next base: position 7,460,265 of record CM040999.1, read on the forward strand.
TTTGTATTATCTTTTAAAGTCAGAATCCTAATTACAAAAAAGAATGTTGTCCTACCTGCATTTGTCACTTAGTAAAGGTGAGGCAACTATAGAAGACCGTTTGGATAGGATCTGAAGATGAATTGAAACAGACAGTCAGCTTCCTGTCTCACCTGAGGTTAACTAGGTACTGACTTTACTTGAACTAGCACCTGCTGGCCACACCTCTGTATCAACCCTACCTCACGCAACACGTCACGCTAATGCACAGAGAAGCATGTGAGCAGTCCAGAGCTCCATTTTTTTAGAGGACACGCATACGTCTTTCCTCCATCTACAGACGTGTTCCACTGGAAGAACATGTTTCAGAGATATTTTGTCAAAACCTTCAACACATAATTTCCCTGTGGGAGGGAGCACCTGCCGAACAGGTCTCTAAAGCATTGCAGCCATGCCCTGTCTCCATGGCAGCACCCGGACCAGGAGGATCCTCTTTCCTCCTGCCTCTATCTATTCAGTATATCAGATAAGAACAGTCAGAGAGTTATTTTTACATCGCTGATGCTTGCATGCGTCATAAGATTATTGTTACTATTGCACTTGAGGGTAGGGCAGTGAGGAACCAAGCCCAGATGAAACGTCCATTCTAGCCACACAGTGAACAGAAACAATGACAAGAGAGTGAGAGACTTTTCTAGAGTATGAACCTGTGTGCGTGTGTGTGTGTGTGTGTGTGTGCGCATGTGTGCTGTGCATGGCTAGAGTAAGAGGAATGTATTTATCTCTTTTTATCTCACTGTTATGAAAGGAAAACAGCTGATCTATCTGAGAACAAATGCTTTTCTACATAGAATGTTGGTATAGCATTATTTAGCTACATATAAATAAGTCAATGAAATTATCTCACAAAGGTAATAATACAAGACGTGTATGTGTACATGTTACTTATACGTGCTATGTATATATATATATATATATATATATATATATATATATATATATATATATATATATGTATGTATGTATATATGTATGTATGTATATATATAATTTCTGTAATGTTACACTAGTATGATGTTCAGTGTGTATAATAGAAAGGACTAAATGCAATATATAGCTAATAGCAAACTAACACAACCATTATATAAAATCTGTATAGCATTATATAAACTTTATATGTATATAAATATTTCGTTGTCAACATCAGCGATTAAGACAATCTGCTGTCAAAAGAATTTTTTGGTTACAATTCTTACCTCTGATGTGAATGTGATAACTGGGGATTGATTAGCAGATGAAAAGCATTAAAACATGACAAAGAATTAAACAAACGCTCGTAGTTCTCTGTGAGTTCAAACAGCAGAGGGCACAGTTTACTAACGACAGTTTGTTTATAGAGGGTAAGCAGACATTAATGATCTAATCTTATGGTCAGAGTCGAATAAAGGGTCTTGTGTAAGACTTTCAAACTAATAAAATGGATAACATTACTGTGTTTAAAGGGTTTATGCTGCACATCAACCATTTAATGCAGTAATAATTGCCTTGTGTAATATTTTAATTTATAATATTTATATTTATATGATACATTTATCCACAGGGGAGAAGGATTTAGATGGATGGTGCTAATACTAAAAAAAAAAAAACATAAATGGAAAAAAAATATTGAATTGTTTTTCCTCAGTTCATTAAATGCAATTGCTGAAACCGTTTTGTTCGTTTATTCAGCCGTCTCAAATACAGAAACACTCTCAAATAAAACCATAGGACTAGCATAGGAAACACACCGATACATAGCATGTCAACATACGATTATTCCTAAATAAAAGCATATTATAAAGAGACATTTTAAAACAAATTTTACAATATTCATATTTCTTCTGTAAATGTCAAACTTTTATAATGTTGCATACGTTTAGCATGTACACATCCATTATATAGAAACATAGTATATATTAAACATTAGCAGAAATAATAAGCAGCTGGGCCTTATAAGGATAAAACAAAATGTCCACCAATACAATAGTACAATGTGAACCAATAAAAATCTTATGCAACAGAGACTATATTACTATGGCTGCTTTCAGTTGGATATATTCTTTTGAAAGGCCAAGAAACATCGCTTTCTTCACTTTCATGACCTTTAAAGGCAGCACTGGCTACTTTACCCAAATCTTTAAAGGCAGAACACAAATGTTTCTATCCAACACTTTATAAAAGCATTATGGAATGTTTTTTCCAGAAGGATTCTGTCATATAAAAAAAAAAAATCAAATTAAATTGATGTGCAAACTGCTTCCTGAAAATATAAATCTGAAAATATACATGGATCTGATGATTAAACTACAGGGCGGCTTTCCATAAAACGGCAGCTGTGCTGCAAAGTTTTGATTACTCAGAAAGCACCCAAAGCAATTATATAGAGTTGAGTTATATACTGAGGCTGAATGAACTACCAGTTGCCAGTGGCTGTGCATGACAACATCTTTTAGGAAAAGGTTAGATAATTAGTTGAGGTGAGTTTTCTGTTTCAGCCAAAAGAGTTGTTTTTAAGGAACTCACTCAGAGGCCCAACATAATACAAATCCACAGGGGATCTGAGATCTATACTGGATTAAAGTGCTGTGACAGAAAATGGAAGTGAGGCAAAATACTGAAGCAATGCAAACCATAAAATCGAATGATTCCGTGTACTTGACTGAATTAAAGTTGACGGAACTATGTAACTGAACAATTACAGAATATAAGCACGAGACCCAGTGCCATGAGTTTTCATGAAAGAGGAATTAACCTTTATATTCCAAATCTTTCATCGAAAAAGTATATCCAGAATGTTGTTTCATTCCACACTGACCCATGAAGACTCGTATTATTTTGCCCTTGTGTTTTTAATTTTCTTCTTCTTCTTCAGTCATAAACAATTCATCACATGTGCACACAATGTTCCAAGTCTGAATCCTGTTTTTCATAAATCAAGCAGTGGTTTATTCAGTCCCTGGCTTCATATCAGGGTGTATGTTGGTGTCAGAGTGGAGATCTGGCTTGAAAAACCTCTGTATTAAAACGGTATTTTGTGACTCTGGATCTTATCAAAACTGGTTGGATATGTGCTAGGAACAATTTAATAACTGATTAAATAATTGTGTTGTAAACAATATGCTTCCGAATCTGTTCACTGTTGCAAGACAATAAAATGCATCCTTAATGTGGGTGCCATTATTGATTTATTTGCAGAAGAGAATCAATTAATCATTCAGAAGTGAATTACTTTTTTTTTGGAAGATCCTCGAGTGGTCCGGAATGTAAAAGGAATGTTCAACATGATCCACCATCTGCAATGTTAATCCCTTTTACATTTAGACACTGATAAATGTTACCAGGACAGGCATATCACATTTGGTAAAATGCTCAACCAGGAGTTACAAACAGCAACTTCTTATTATACGTTCCTCTTTATCAAAGAAACAATATTCACTAAGTTAATCATCACGATCATAGTGCTGCCTTCAGGAAAGGAAAGCTACACTGTGTTCTCTGACCGCATGACTCTCCATGGAGACAGAATAAAATTAGTTTAAGACGTCATTTTTACAAGCATAACAATACTTTTATTGCAAAATGTATTAAACCATCGAGGGTGTGACATAATGGTCCAAAGATGTTCAGTTAGAATGAAAATCATTCAGGCAAACTTGCACAACATGTTTTTATGGAGAGTAGACATTAGATGATCCACAGTCTGCTAGTCATGCAGCTCTCCTGGCTGTCCATCAAGACTGAAGTCTGCAAGAGCAGAAAGACTTTCCTCATTTCCCAGCACGCTGTCTCTCTGCTTATATTTTTTTAAACACAGCAGCTGGTTTTCCATTTATCCCCATATTACATAAAGGCTGGAAAAATGTGGGAGTAGAGAGAAGCACTCCCGTCAAGCATCATTTGCAAGGAGAGATCAGTCTACAATTTTGGATCCTGACATCAACCTCAAAAAATAATATCTCATTCTGCTGGTGCCCGGATTTCCTCTGTCAGGAACTATTACATGGCTGGTTTTGTCTATTGTATAAAATATTGCAATGTAGCAGTGTAAAGCTTCTGATTTGGAGTAAAAGTAGCAAGCCCATTGGTGTCATCACACTCTTTTTATTTAATTTAATTTAATTAAACTTAAAATTAAATAATAAAGAAAAAAAAGAAAGATAAAGACAATGTAGAACACCCAACAAACTTAAAAGACCATTCAAAAACAACTAACTACATTTCTCATACACAAATATGCCTAGTATAGATGTATATTTAAATCCTTAGTTTATAAATTGCTGTTAACTTGTAAAATAAGAAATAAACGACAGTCCTAGTTTTGTAAATGTTCATTAGATTTGCATGTATTAAAAACTTTTAAACTGATTCAAAAACTGTTCCAATGCAGCCCAAGCACAGACCCCAGCTCTCCCACTGAGGGAAAATGACTCCCTATGCTACATATGCACATTTAAACCTACAAAGAAAGAGAAGTGAGATAGAAGGCATTGGGAAAAGCACTTCCAGATTCTGAAAAAGAGAATTTCCAGATTTAGCCAAAGATGGACAAAGTAAAGGAGTGAAAAGTAAAGTGAGATTTCAGCATCTTAATGCACTAATGCATGCAGCCAAGAATGGTGGAGGAGGACAAGGACATTTGGAGGAGTTGCTTTAGTTGAGGATTCTGCAGTGAAAAACTTGATGATCTAATTCCCTATTCATGAAAACACCCTGTCTTTCAGATCAGAAACTGTGTCAGCTGAAACAATTCTTCAGTAATTCTAGCAGTTTATTCTGAACTGAGAACCAACCTGACCTGAGACATACTTCTGAGAAACCTCACATATTACACTTAGACACATATACACTTTAGAAATAGCTGATCTGACAGATGGCTTTATTTATTTTTTTATCCATATCCTTATTTGTCTCTTATTGACTCACCTATCTCATGCTGCTAATGCAGACACTACAGCAGACTTGCAACAGTGGTTTAATAATGAGGAAAATCTAGCCAGAACAGCAATATTCAGTTTTTTTACACTTTGGATGTGTATAAAGAGCTTTGTGATTGGTAATAGGGTGGTTGATAATTGGTACAAGAACTTCATTTGACATATGATCTGTAGAACCTTCCAAGTAAGCACATTCATTTGCTTGCAGCAAACTTAATTTCATAAAGGATTTCCTCATTTCATGCTCAGTAAATAAAAGGCGTTTCTCTGTTGCTTAGGTTTTAGTTTGGATTCATGACTCCCCCACCCCCAGTTCAGTTTCTGTCAGAATGCAGCCAGTGGCTCAGTTCATCTCTGTCCACAGTGAAAAGTCGTTACACATTCTTGCAGCTTTTCAGAACTTGCCTGGGCGTGCTCTGCTCTTTGAAGTGCTCCAATAATAATGTGGAGAGACCAACACATGCTAAATAAAGGCTAGCTTACTGTTCTTTTCCAGTACCGAGGCTTTAAACAAATGGTTCAAGCTATTTTGGGAACACAACACACTCCCATTAGCTGAAGCCCAGATCATGTCATGGAGCTCAAATCAAGGCCTGAAGGAGTTTCCAGAGACAGATGCGGGGACAACCAGAGGGCTTAAGTGGTTTGTTCAGCACCATATTTTCAGTATTAGAATATTATCCATCAGGATTAATGGTATGATATACACATCTGGGTTGGGTCTGACTCATGGGAGTAGATTGTGATTGATGCATACTTTGGTCACAGCACGGTAAGTAGGGATTTCTCTGACTAACAGACCTGTTTACCAAATTTCAGTTAAACGATTTCCAGATGTGACTGTGCATCATGCAGTGATGCATCATTGGTCATCATGAAAGGACACGTAGACTTATTAGCAATAATGAATTCCCTGTAATCTCATTTTGAGGTACACAGCCAGCCTTGTTTCAAAGCTATTAACATCATCTGTCTGAAAAAAACAGCAATCATATAAGGACTTTTAAAATTTCTGTCTTTTGCTGTGTTCTGTCATTTCTTCCATGATGAAGATCTTAATTTTGAAGCAAATTTTAACACTGTCTCTAGGCTTTTGGTGCCTGTATAGTCCTATAAAGTGTGGAAACTATGTGTGTAGTATAGTGTATACTATGTGTGTAGTCTAGTGTATGTATAGTCCTATAAAGACTGACATCTGAACCTCTGAAAATTTGTTCTGTTTTTAATAGCAATGTCTCTACAGGACAGTGATGATATCATGGTGTGTTGAGGTGTCGGTAAAGCAGGCACTGTGCTTGGCACAATGAGGGCATTATGGGCTACAGATGATGGAGACAGCTCTAGTCCCACGGCAGTACTGCTGGCAGACGCCTGGAGGTTTGAACTCCACCGCAGGCTGAGCGTGCTCCAACCATTAGCACACTAGTATGGGCACACAACTCCTAACACTTACTGCATATGGAAGGTATGCAAAGTCCTCCTCCTTCTCTGGCTAAAAAGAAGAAGCCCACTAAACCACTGACTCAAGACGTTCTCAACAGCTCCATTGTTTGAATGTATTTCACACCTGTGGGTTTTTAACACACAAACACACACAAATGCATGCACATACAGAAATATTATCCTTTCAGTACAGTATTTGTTTCATTGATTGATCATTTGGGTACAGCAGCCACACCTTGGCTGCACAATCAAAGTAAAATATTAATCATAGGACACATTTGTCTACATTTTAGATCAATGAAATCAGTGCATTTTGTTGATTTGTTCTAGTTTCTAGCAGCATAATTAGCACCCAGCATTTTGTATTAGATAGCATCTGTCCGTATTATTAAATAAAAAGCAAAAAAGGTAGCTAAGAGCTTTGACAGACACTTCCCTTCAATCACCAGTGATAAAGACATATTCTAGAGTCCACCTCTATTGTAGCTACTGTAATTAAACATACGATGGGCTTTTGAGCTGGTTGTGGCTATGTTGACCTCTGCTGATGAGTTACTGCAGTTTTGGTCATTGTCATTTATTTATATGATTCAAGCTTTGTGCTATCATTTCACCTGGGCATATTGATTCAGTTTCCTTTAAAGATAAAATCTTTCAAAGTGTCTCATTTATGTTTTTAAATAGCATCTGATGCCTGTTAATAAATGAGACTTACATTGTCATGTGATTTCAGACTTGATGCCTAATTGTGTCACACCTTGGGATTGTGTGAATTAGCGCCACATCATAATGAATAAGCAGTCATTTCTTAATATATACATTTATACATACAGCCACATATAAAATTAAATATTGCCTTTAGAAGAAGCTGGAATAATACATGTATAATAAAAAAAAAAACCTGGAAAAACCTGTCAGATGTCACTTCAGCTAAATTCTGGAAACCAGCAAAAATGATGTGGAAAGTGACTTCAGGTGACCTCAGGTGGTGAGTCAGAGACTGATGTGGATGATGCTGATAATCAGAGTGAGAGTTCATTTACCACTGTAAACTTTTAATTTACCATGGTAAAGTTGTAATATTATGTTTCCATAAGTAGATTAGGTTATATACTGTACGTAGGGGTAGACATACAGTTGGGATGGACTCCTGAAATGCAATTTTCACTCCTTTCATTTGCACTTTTGTGGGTAATCCAAATTTACTTCAGAAAAACCTGTCATTTTCAGAGCATCGTTTTCATATATAGTAGAAAATGTCAAAATTTGACCACCACTTACCCCACTTATACTGTATGTGCTCCTTAGGGTAATTTTATATGCCAGCGTTGCAAATCAGATAGGCCACTGTACCACTTTCAAACCACCTCCAATGTTGACATAATTTCTGGGTTTCTCTTTATGTCCTGCCTTTTTCAGTGGCAGATTGAGATGTCTGATTGGAACCAGAGCGACACAAAGTTTGACACATGGCCTTGGCTGACCTCACTACAGGAAACACAGTTAAAACACCATGCACATAGTTACTCCTTGAATTTTAAGACCATTCGCCATTCACAATCCATCTCTGAAATCTCTGAAAAGAGCCTTCAATGTCATCAAATTTCTATCACAGATCTAGAACCATGATTGCTCAAGTCATTAGAATCATTATCATGACTCATCTAAACATAACATATGTACGACACCGTTTAAGGTGTTTCAGATGCTTCTACTGATGTCATTAGATGACTCTGATGTCATTATTAAGGTGTGTTATTCTGGTTGTTTGTTGCTGTTACTGTCACATACCAGATCTACCCAGATTCACATCACTGGGCAGGCCTAAAGGCACATGTTCCTTGTTTCTTGTAAATGTTGAACCAATACAGTATCGTGGATGCCAATGAGATATCAGAACATGATCTCTCTGCTCAAAAACACCTGATTAAATTCACCAAGTAAGTACCAGATTTAAGTGTGTCTTTCACCAGACTGTGTTCCAGCCCTGTCATTTCCACCAAGTCCTGTATCATTGCACCAGTAAAGACACACTAGTATCCACAAACTGGTCTTAGTTTAGTCAGGTTTTTTATAGTCGTAGGTTCTTTGTTTCATATTTTCTGTACATAGTATCTTACACTCCAGCTCTGATTTACTGAGGTTTTTTTTTTGTATAAAAGAAAAGAAAAGAAAACTTGTCTGAGTGACCTGCCTTTGAAATCCAATCATTCATTGTATCATTATTATAAACTGTACAAAAGCGAGAGTGTCATAAATATTCAAACAATCACTAAGCTCTGTGCACATAATGGGTAAATGTTACAGTTTAAATTTTAGGGTGTATTTCACGTCATGATAATTAAAATAATTTAAGTAAATTAAGCAAAGTAATCAACATATTTTATGCCAGATTTAATTATTTACTCACATTTCAATTCATTTTTTATTTATTATTTGTCATATTACATAATATATTTAATGAAATATATATTATTTATAGCCAATTATGGAATTGTTTTTTTGTAAATTACCTGCAGAACACCCAATAACTACACACACAATAAGACTGCATACATAAATTAGTGCTCATTATTTGAGATCCTAATAAATCAGGGCTTAGATGTAACAGTAATTAAACTTCATCTGTGTCTTCTATAACTGCTTTTTCCTGATCAGGGTCATGGTGGATCTGGAGCCTAGTGAGCCTTCAATTCACTAGCAACACTTGGCACAAGGTGTCCTAGATGGGACACCAGTCAATCACAGGGCACTATTCTCACACACATTCACACTCCCCCCCCCCCCCCCCCCCCCCCCCCCCCCCCCCCCCCCCCCCCCCCCCTTATTCACATTGAGGGGCAATTTAGCATAGCCACTCTGCCTACCTACATATTTTTGGACAGTGGAAGGAAACCAGAGAACCCAGAAAAAACCCATGTGAATATGGGGAGAACATGCAAAACTCTGCACAGACAGTAATAGTAACCCGAGCTCGGGATTGAACCATACTTGCTGTGCTACCACGTCCACAGTGATTAAAAGTTATTGATCGTCATACTCTCAGAAAAGTATAACCTTAAGAAGTAATCTTTCACCATATTCATTGCCTCACTGATAGTTCTTCACTTCACTCCTTCACATGTCTGAGTATATTTGTTTTAGTTAACATTTGGTTTAGATTTAAATATATCTGTGAAGTTATTCAAACCAGGATGTTTCCTAGTGTTTATAAGGAAATCATCACTTCAGTGCCTAACTCTTGAGAATGACCTAACAAGGCTCCTACTTAATTGCAGCAGTTCCTCAGTTATTTTCTTTGCCATGAATTGGAGCCTCCAATTCTACACCGGAAAGTTTTTGTATTAGGTCTTCTCGGGTCGTTGATCCTCTGAGTTGTTGCAATCTCCTTCCAGTTAATCTGTCTGATTCTCTCAGACATTACAAGGTCTGGCAAAAGCAAGTGAGAGAGCTAGGAGCTTTTCACTGGGGCGAACATGCAGTAGCATAGGCGGAAGACTCATGCACATGATACATGCAAGATAAAAGCTAGGCAAAAGCAAAAAGGATTTGCAAATGTACAGTATTGTACAATGCTTATGCACAGGCATGGTGTGTCTCTCTATTTACCCATCTCTGACGCATGCATTTGTTGTATAACTGGTTTTGGAGTGTCTTCCCTGAAAGAGCCACAGGCACATACAAACATAGTAATGCAATAAATAGATATAAACAGTTTCAGTGGTTGTGTGGAAAATCTCATTTGATGTTATTCAGATGGTTCATATAATCCTAGCACTGCTAAACTCAGACATGGTATGCACACAGGAATAACCATTAGGGTTCATGATCAGGGAGACTTACTGCAGTCTAAAGTCAACATTTGGAAATTGCATTAAAGGTCAGCATTTTGCTGATTTGGCCTCATTTTGCCTGAAATACCTCCCCGGAACAACATATGAAATATCTTTCACACATGTGAACACACCGCAACGTTGGAAACAGATACTATCAAAATGGGTCGTTCCATAAATCTCACTGACAGCGCTTGCTGCTGGTTTGTTGTTATGGTGAGATCATTGCTGTAGCAACATTATTTATGCTTGGCATAAAATTCCAGCCATAATTTACATAAGAAAAGGAATTTGACAGGCTCTGAATTTTCCTGTATAAGCTCTGTTGTAATAAAAGAACAAGATGAAGCTGTTTTTGAGCTAGAGTTACTCTTTGACATTTGGTTTGTTTCTAATGAAGCACCCTGTTTACAAATTTACTGATTTATTGGGAAACAGGATGAATAAATGTTAATAGAATTGTTGCTGAATTTGTCTGCTATTGTTGAAATATTGACTAGAAGTAAACCTTCCCTAGAGGAAAAGGTATGTGAAGCAGGCTGGGCTTGTATAACAAATTGTTCTTCAATTAATTTTTTTCTCTCTTCCACATTTCACAATGACAGATGGGGAACAAAGAGCCCCTCATATCCTCATGGATGGAAACTAGCACCCTGCCAGAGAGATCACAGTTTGCCCTCGCTTCTGGGAGCCTGCTGGTTGATTCTTGTCTGTTAGTCTTTCTTTCTTCACTTCTTTTTTGCCTGTCTCTTCTTTTTGACATATTCTAACATTTTAATAGAGAGAATTAGGAGTCTGCAGCCTTTGCATTCATGCAACAAATAATTATTGCAAAACAAAATCTTGATAGGAATCTTTTTTTTTTCAGGGTCCTTTCTCATTATTACAGACGAAAGACTTGATTCAAAAGACTTGCTACCATGTGCGAGCATCACAACAGAAATGGTACAGCAGCATCAAACCGTCCATCAACATACATCTATACAGAGGAAAATGGTCAAAAAAAGTAAATGTTTTGGAATGTAGAAAAGTGGTGGGTGGTAGTATATAGTGAATGTTCAGAAACCCTTCTGGAATGGTCAACAGTATCAGTGAACTGTTCCCCAAGCCACACCCTGACATCCTGACAATCGTATAATTATTTTATATTATCGCACAATTATTTATATATATATGCAGATGTACACAAACACACACACACAATATAGTAGCCAGACATTGTGCCATTGTCAGGATGTGGCTTCTCAATAGCTCCATGACACTGTTGAATGAAATAGAAAGTACATTGCAATTACTTACATAGTTTTTTTCCTCAGATTTTTATATCCCATTTCAGTCCATGACACAACAAATCCTATTTTTTGCCATACCACTGTTGATATATAACTGGTTTAAAAATCACAAACAAGACAAATGTTTTGTTCTTTTAACATACCAAAATTTCCTGCCTTTTGTTCAGTTAAGAGCTAAAAAAAATGCCTAAAGATGCTTAAAAAACCTGTAATGAAATTTTAAAGAATTCATATTTAGTAAGGATTTTAGAGTTATACGATTCATTCATATATTTAATACACAACACAAATTCTTTCTTAAAAATCGAAAGGAAAATCAAGCATAACTAGAACATCCATCCCACCATTCAGCATGTTAGTGACAGTACTCAGACACTCAAAGGTCAACTGCATGACTTAAAATACAAAATTCAAATGATCTACTGAATGTTTGTGACGCTCAGTTGAAAGACTGAGAACTATCCTAGCATGGTTCATGTGACTGCAGCTGAATTGAATTTACTAAAAGTGCATAACATACCAAAAGCGAATAAGTAAACCCATCACTCCAGCTCTAGAAGGTTAGAACGCTGTTGAGTCTACCCTTTTCCATGTTCCAACACAACAGATTCAGATCAGGTGTGCTGAATCAGGTTCAAATAATTATCAAGTCTTTCTTAGAAAGAACAATTGTGCATCATTTTAGGACATCAGGACTCTGAATCAGGATAACTGGAAATGATTTTGAGTTACTACGACAATTTTACACCATGTGTTTTGTTAAAGAAGCAATTGATTAGTACTACAAAAAAAGAAAGATTAATGTTTAAAAAAGAAAACCTGCATCCAAAAAAGATTTTGCAGTGCCAAGATTTCAAAACAAAGATGTGCACATGAGGCACGCACAAGGAAACATGGGTTTCATTTGAGCTTTGGCCCCTGTCAAGGAAAATTCAGGAGACTCAACAATAAAAATGTGAGAAAACATCAAGAATTCCTGCTCACATCCGCATGTCCATTGAATTTTTTTAAAACTAGGCTCAGCTCTAACTGTCAGCTAAATTGATTACGTTGAACAGAGTTAATGCAACGTGTCACATTCAAGGTTCTTTTAATTCCGAGTCGATCACCTGTCTCTTAGAAAAGGGCTCTTTAAGGGATCTTTAGGGGTTCATTGGATAATTTAGGGTTCTTGGCTGCCTTAACGGTTTTACTTGGAACCTTATTGTTCACTTTTTTTTTTTTTAAAGTCATTTATGATAGAGAAACACTCTACATTGAACCTTTAGGATTTCTGTCAGAATGAAAACCAAAGAACCCTTAAGGGTTCTGTATTTTCTAAGAGTGTTCATGTTCAAAATGATTTCACTGCAGCATTTTAAAGAAACTATCATTCATGAGCCACATTTAACACAGTTGTAAAATGTTTTCCATAAGTGGTCCAAAGAAGAATGGTTCTAAATAATAAACGTATCTTGATTAAATCCAAAAGTCATGTGACAGTTCAACAAAATTTAAGTGTGATGAAAATAAAAGTGTATCTGCTTAACAGGAAGTATGTATGTAGCTCTGCATAGTATCTTTACTTGAGAAATTACAAGAAGCACTTTTGCAAAAGGAAAAATAACCAAGGTTTTAGCTGTAAATATTTGCATGTATCCATAAATAGATAAGTATGCACTGTATGTAATTGTGGTTCTGTGAACACCAGCTGCCAGGGTTGGTGAGAACCACCTAATATGATTGAGGTGGATGAGGGACCTACAAGTAGGGTGTCACTTAGTGACTCAAAATGTTCAGGAATGGACCTGGTGTATTTGTATAGTGTTGCAGTGTCTTTAACCCCATACTTATGCTGGAATTCACTTATGGTATTTTGTTCTCCCCTCCAGCCATTTTCAGTGTCCTTGGACACTTAATTTTTCCATGCAATTCAACAGTGTAGATAGAGAGAACTGATGGATGGGTGGCTCTGCTCTATAGCAGCTGGCTTGCCAACGAACTGCAAAAGCCTCAGTTTTAAAATCTAGGCAGATTATTTAAACTTCATTAAAAAAAAAACTTGAATGTGTATGGGGAAAATTTTAATAAAAATAAAAATCTGACTGAACTGTTTAATAAAATGCATTTGATTTTATTAAATCGTAATTTTAAATTTATTAAATTTATTTATTTAATTGCCAATGCATTTGATTCATGGATGATGCAAGGCTGTTTTTTTTTAAATAATACTTATAGCTTGTTAATACATTCAGCTGCACTTTTAAGTTATTTCCTGGAAATGGAGACTGTCTTTGGAGGATTGTCAGTTTGTCAATTTTTTTTATGTTTTTAAAAGCAAGAATAGGAAAAATCTCTATTCAACTCTCCCAGAATCCACAAGTAAAAAGTCTACAAAATATCAGTCACTTTCAGTAACTGCTTTATCCTGGTCAAGGTCATGGTGGATCCGAAGCCCATCACTGGGCACAAGGCAAGAGAATCCACCCCAGATGGGATGCCAGTCCACCGTAGCTCTACAAAATATAACACTAATATAATGCAAACAGAGACTATTTAGGGTCTGGATGTCCTACCAGTGTCTCCTGCCAACTACATTTTATTTGCTTTTATTTTTTTCTCTTATGCTTCCATAAATTACGTAATGTCACTGTTGATTGTTTCCTTTCTTTCCCCAGCTCTGTATACACAATTAAGCCATCATGGGCTAATGAATGTCAAAAGGAATAGCACTGTAGTGCAACCGCTGTTTCATAAGCCACATGTGTTGGCCATTATGGTTTAACGATGGTGGCTTTCTTCTAGCAGAGACATGACTACAGTCTCTGATCTCATCAATACGGTATCAGCACTGCAAGACATTAAAAAATATCACTCCAGGGAGAGCTGCACGCTAGGAATCAGTTGGTCTAGAGGACAACTAGAGTCAGTGTTCTTTTAGGCTTTCATAAGAGACTCTTTCTCTCTACTATTTTGCAAACATGTCAGACTTGATGTTTTGCCAGTCAGGAGGTCCCTTCAGGACTTAATCGTGTCTGTCATGTTTGTCCCGAGGAATTACCTCTGTAATTACCTCTGTATTCCTCTGAAGTACATATGAGGTCTGATATATTGCATGAACTCAAACTTAGACAAAATAACACCTGTGAACCAGTGCTGTGCTCTTTACAAGCTTTCAAAAATTATCCAGTTGGGTGTTGGCTTCAGGGTGGGATTAGTTCTTTGGTTGATTGAGGAATTAAGTACTACCTAAAAGGCAATATGCAAACACTTAAAGCTACCAGCATATGATCATTGATGATCATGATCATGATCATATGGCCAGCATACGATGATTTGCTAAAATATTTTGATTACATCAGATATGAATTGAAGTATTATAATAAATGCAGATTTTTATGTGGCCCTTTCCATGAGCAAATAACATACATATTATAGCCCTGAAAAATCAGATTTCACAGGCTGTATATATTAAAAGCCTGACTTTAAACATTAATAGACAAAACAATTTGCTCTGTCTCGTTCTGGACTTAGAACGACAGTATTTCATCTCACAAAAGTCTTAATTCGATTGGATATTATAAATATTATGAGGTCTATGTATTTTGGAGTCTATGTGTATGTGCTAGGGATGTGTATGTGCAATGTCTGACTGAATAAATTTGGCTTCATTATGTTTCCATATGAGAAAAAAAGTTTTGAAGACCGACAAATTGAAAGCCAATCCAGGGGCTGGCAGTGAAGCACTCAACCTCAAATCCACTGGAAAAATCTCATGAGCAGTTGAGTATGAGTATGAACAGCTCCAGGATCTCTAGGCTCTCTCTGGAGGTCACTCCTGTATTCCCTCCTCTTTCATTACACTGTATACCCTTGTGAGCACTGAGACGAGAGCACACCCACGCACATTAAACAGAAACACTAGAGATACTTTCTGAGATGTTTCATCACATTAGATGTGACTGCTGAGTAAGCTTTGACTCAAGCCACATAATCTAATAGCAGGATGCTTTGTTCTCTGTAGCAGTAGAGCACACCAATGCAACTGCCTTACTCAGTTTAAGAGTGCTCTTAAGAGTATAAATATCTCCACTAGTTCCTGCTTTATCATTGTGCACTTTATAACTGGGTCGTAATAATAAACTTCAACATAATTATGATGCCGTCAGACATTGGCTCAATATTTTTATGAATCCTATGGCTGATATCTATTTTCCAGTTGATGTCATTTACTTGAAGTACTATGCTATGTAAATATACATGTCTGGATTTAGTCCCACAGTCAAATTGTGGCTTCTGGTATTGTGTTATGAGGGCGTTTAATTGCAGGATAAGTAAAACCAGGTTTATATGAGTGGGCAGCTGAGCTGCTATCTGGAAGCTTGCTCTGAGGTCAACGTTGGCCTGTATGTAGGGAACATATGTGTGATAAAGTGAAAAAGGCTGCTTTGGGACTAAAGCATTCATTGGCTCTCTTGTTTCATCATTGTAGCCCAAACTTCAAGAGATCTGTAGATCCTCCTGGATTTAATAATGGTGTGCGTCTGATTTCTGTGCATGGGAATATCCATTGGCTGTTCAGCCTAAATGAAAGCTCAACTGTTACTAGAACACCAGATGCTACAGTAGCTTTCTGTAGTGCCTGGTGTTGTAATCTAGCCCATATCTGGTTTTTCAGCCACAAGAAAAAGGTCTGTTCAGAGGGTGTGACTTTGTAGTGATTTACAAAATGCACTGGTTTTGCATATTTTTGTTTGTTCTTGCATTTCCTTATATAAGTTCCAGTGGTGGCTCGTCCATAGGGGCAGCTGGGGAAGAGCCTTATCATATATATCAGTCGTTCAACAAATGTTAATGTTTCCCCGCATAGCTTCCATAGAGTTATTATTACACCTAGTGGTCAGAATGGGAACTACACGACGCACAAGGTGAGTCCCACTGGGGCACGAATCACACTGCCCCATGCTCACTCTATGAACATTTTCAGTGCAGCAGGAACAGTTTTTTGTTTTGTTTTTTTACACCAAATTGGTCTTGTTTAAAAGCACTCAATGGATGCCAAAATCTTGTTTTACAGCAAATAATCAGAAATAAATCGGAAAGACTCGGCTGGAATTTTTTTCTCTTGAACAGTGGTGCGTCTAAAACTGCTCAAAACTAGTTGCTATATTGTATGCTAAATGACTGTATGCTGTCAACTCTCAACTGCATATTATAGGGTTACTCTTAAAATTCACTAGACAAGAGCTTTTAGCATAAATCAAGTGTGATTGCCTCTTGACTTAATTTAATTTGAGGCTATCTTGTTATTACTGTTGTCCTGTTCCACCAAAAACTTACAGTCATGAGCCTCCGGTCACTGGTGAGGACATACTGTCTCTGTAGATTACAGGACTCAAAAGGGAAAAACAGTATTGCTATGTTCTTTTTTCCTGATGGCTCTGTACATAGCACCTGCATCTTTTATTACGTTCTTACAAGAAAGCTTCAATACCCTTGACTTCTTGTAAGATGGAAAGATTGCATGTCTAGGGAGACAGTGTTTTATTGACTTTCTGTAAGGATTAATGATCAATCAACCACCCTTCATAAATCCAACCTGGATTTCCAACCAGGCCCATAGACTTTGTTCATATGAGATTCAATGGCATATTTTCCAGTGCCCATTTCCTTGCCAAGTGGATGGCTTGAATTCAGCACGACCTCAAAGGAACTGTCGTGATTTACGTAACATTCTAGCTACATATAAAATGTTGACTTTAAAGATTTTAATGCTATATCATCTTGGTGAAGTGTCTGGAACTAGAACTGGGTTAGAAATAGTATCCTCAGCTTGCAATCTACCAAATCCACTTGTTTACACAATTATGTTTATCCATCAATCATGTGCTCACTGACTGCTGATTACAATGGCTCATCAGTTCAGCTGAACAGCTAGCCAATGGAAACTAGAGACTGCATAGCTTGCAAGACTACTGGCTAATGTCTAATAAATACTTTCCGTTACCTCAGCTGTTAAAACATTTGATGCTTAGAAAGTACTTAAAACACAGACTGAGATGTGTTAAGAATAGTCTAAAACATGATTTGAGAGTAGAGAGAGAGCCAGCTACTCAGAGTGGATGTGTATGGGAGGAACCTCGGGGGAACCAGGTTCAAAGGGGGTTTGGGATGTCTAGGAAAAGGTACTTCAGGTAATTTAGAAGAGGCTCTGGAGAAAGCAAGGCTGGGAACAAGTAATTCTGACATAGTGAAAAGTGAAACTAAGCAATCACACACACACTCAAAGTGTCTGCTCTCTCTCTCTCTCTCTCTCTCTCTCTCACACACACACACACACACATACACACCCACACATTATGCTCTGTCTACTGGTTTTATGCCTTGGAAACACATTCGCTGGGAGTTTAGGGAGGAAACAGCTTTCCTGCTTTTGTGCTTAGCTGTATAAAAGACATCCTTTTTACATATTTATGACTTCTTTCTTTTCCTCTTTCCATCTCTGGACCAGGATCACAATTAGTACATGATAATATTTTGTGTGTGTGTGTGTAAGAGGTGTAAGAGAAGGAGAGAAGAAAGAGAAGAGACAGAAGGTTTTGAGGACTGTGTCTGTTCATACACACCTGTCAGAACAACCCCCGCAACCCCGTCAACTGAAACCACCCCCCCCCCCCCCCCCCCAAAAAAAAAAAAAAAAAAAAAAATTATGTCACTGCCTAAGCAGCTCCAGCCTAGTCTCTGGCTTTGCAGAGGTCGTAACCTTTCATCATCACTCAGCAGCTCTTTCAGGGTAACTTTCACGGGGGAACAGCTTGGTGAGAAGAAAGCGACTAGTGGAAGAGGCCTGTCTGCACAAATGTAAATGTCTAAGTAAAGAAAGTTCTTTTGCTATCATTGCTGAGAAAAGTGTTCAGCATCAAGACCTTCAAGCAATATTTAAACTAAGAATAATATTAGATGTCTAATAGAATAATACATTTGGGTGTGTGGTGCTAGTGTGTTTAAATACATGACATCTGCTGGGGTCATCTGCTGTGACTAATTTAAGTGGAGGGTCAGAGGGTTATTGGTTCTTGCCATTTCAATACAAAATTCAATGTTTAACTGTTTCAGCAAATAAACACGACTTTCATTAACAGCCTCCAATACACTCCTCAGTCCCATAAATCCACAGCTGTTCTGTAGTCCACCGAATAATATGCTTAAAAATAAAAAAAAAAAACTCCTGTAGATTAAAAATAGCACTAAGGGAAAAAAAGGTATGCTACCTTCAGCATGCCTCAATAGAGTTAAATAAAGCACTCACATCTCTACTGTATATTTTTGTTTAATTCATTAGTACTAAAAGCTCCTAATAGCCCCCGCTACTCTAATAACAAGCTCCTGTGTGAGATATAGTCCTGCTGCCAGCTCTGTGCTGCTTTGTAAGTGTAGCAGTGACGGGTTTGTAATTTGAGAGCAGAAGCAGGGGGATCATTAGTCTAAACCTAGTGCTGTCTCAGAGAACCAGATGTGCAGCCAGTCAGAGCGAGCTAGGACTGCTCGCGTATCATCTCAGCTCTGATGAATTCTCACTGCAGCGTGTAGGCACCAGGTCAAAATCTATTAAGGAGCGATCTTAACGGGAAATACAAGCAGCGGGTTTCTGCACCAGCTTTCAGATCAGAGACGAGATACATGACTGTCAGAATGTTTGTCATACAAGAGAAAAATCAGGCTGCAGTCAAACCCTAACGGAAACTTTTTAAAGATCGAGGGACTTTTTTTTTTTTTTTTTTAACTGAATGAAGAAAGTGAATAATGATGCTGTCTCTTGAATTACTCGCGGCGGTTTGTCTGGTTTATCTCCGCCTCGGAGCGGCGTATTTAGGCCCGCTGTACCCGGAGATGTCCAACGGCACCTTCCATCACTACTTCGTGCCGGACGGCTACTACGAGGAAAACGACGACCCCGAGCAATGCCAGATGCTTTTCCGGGTGAAGGACGACACCCGCTGCGTTCTGGAGGAAGACAACGACGCGGTGATCCGCGACGACTTCACCATCCTCAAGCGTCACGTGGAGGACGCGGCGCGCGTGCTGGAGGGTATTGGCCGGAGCGTGGCGCTCGACCTGGACGGCGAGGAAAGCTACGGCGAGTTCCTGCGGCGCGAGAGCGTGCAGATCGGCGAGGCCTTCGCCAGCTCGGAGAAATCGCTGCTCGAGCTTGAGGTGAAGTTCAAGCAGAGCCAGGATCAGGAGCTGCGCGACGAGCACCGCGTCAGCGACGACTTCCTCGCCATGGTGGCGCACGCGCGCGACGCGATGCGCGACACGCTGGACGTGGCGCTCGCGCTCAAGGACAAGCACGAGCTGCTGTCGCTCATAATCCGCAGCCACGGCACGCGCTTGAGCCGCCTCAAAAACGAGTACCTCGCTCAAAAACGAGTGTGAACGCACGCGCGCGAGCGTGATCTGTCCTTAAACGGGGAAATAAAGCAAAGTCCATTACTTGGGCATTTTGGCTAACACAATGCAGCTATTTTGTGCAATAACTAAGAAGGCAGTTCATTTAAAGTATAGGTGTGCTGCAGCAGACTGGACAGGATTCAACCAAATCCTTCTTGTCTATCTATTAATGGATCACATGATACTCAGGCATTGTGACAATAAAAAGAACCAGGGTTTAAACACCTGTTCCATCATTTAGATGATGTCCAGGTATTTATATGTAAGGATGATAATAATGTTTTTTGCTAGTACGTGTCCAAGTGATTTTAGTCATTACTTGAATGTGCATAATCTGCAAAAACGAAAATACAACAGATTCATAGTTTTTTGTTGTACATTGCACATCTTATCTAAAAATTCATATTCATATTTAGTTCCTCAACATGCCCAGAATCCCCAGTTTTGCATTCTCACCTACAGTGTTCCCTCGTCCAGCTGGATTGAACACAGTAGGTGTTAATTTAGCACTGAGGACTTTTCTGTGCATTTGCAAGTTAAACATGCTGACTAACCTCCTGAAATACACACTGCTTATATTATGTAAAATAGCGTTTTAATATTATTATTAAAAGGAGGAGAGAATATATTTGTAAAAGCTTTTGTTCCATGGGAAACTTTTTAATGTTAATATGAGCTTTGAAAATGTTATACTGTGAGTGTCTATATTTTTCATGCAAAAACAGACTACATTGTAAGGTATTCATGTCAGCAGGTTTTGCAGTATGAATATATTTGTGCAATTATTCATTGAAAGGAAAAAACAAGACTGAGATGACATATCCTCTGACCAACCAAGATAACTGCGGGCAGGAACATTGGACTTCAAAGCTCCTACCATGTGTAGTTGCATTCCTGAGAGGCTGTTTATTCCACTTTGTAATTTAAAAAAAAACTTTAAAGAGGGAGTGTGCGTGTGTTTTAGTGTTGGAATGCTACAAGCTGTCTCTTACATGTAACAGACAGAATAAATGTGGAATCTAGGACCATAAAGTGCTATGCAGGCAGACAGATTTATAATTGTATGAAGAAATCTGTTTACAAAAATGAAAACACAATAGGCTAGGGATTTGTGCTGTAGGAATGAGGATTAACTGTAACAGCAGTAACGGCTAAGACTTTCCATTCTGATCATGAAGTGTATAAACTACACCTAATTCTCCTAAGATTGTGGAAATTTGTTTCTCTGTGGGCTTTTATGGGATTTAAAAGTGGTCTTCCCGCACACATTTCATTTAATCGTTGAAATTTCTGAGAGAGCATGTGCCAAGGCAGCATCTGCGTACAGACCAGAGAGATTACAGGCAAAGGCTGAGAACAAGTTTTCGAGAAATAGTGAAAGAGGTGGATTTCTCTTTAAAGCCATACAGGTGCTTGGGGAGCTCACACAGTCATTGAAACAGCTGCTGAGGACAACTCTTTTTTTCTCTATACAGACTAAGTGTTTTTGCTTCCCCTCATAAACATGTTATTTTAGGAAAGTTGTAAAGTGGAAATTGTCACCGGTCAGTGCGAAATGTTCATGCAACAGTATAGTGTGTGAGAACACCTTTAGGTCACTGCATTTCAGGCAGATAATGCAATAATACCAAAAATAGAATCTCCATAAGTATGCCAGTGTTATTACATCACAATAAATGCACAATACAGAAACAAAAGACAGAAACAAACAAACAAACAGATTAAATAAAGTGTTTCATAAATAAGGAAAATGTTTATTCATTTATCTATCTATCTATCTATCTATCTATCTATCTATCTATCTATCTATCTATCTATCTATCTCACCAACATTCTAGCTATCTATTCTATTCCAATACTGAGATGAAATCTCTATTTCAAGCAAGCACTGGCTGAGAAGGCAGAGTAAGTTACCAATAACATTATTCAAACACAGGACATAACAAATAACACTTTGAAATTAAAAACAATTAAAGGACAATTAAAAACAAATAACTCACATCAGTACAATTAAAAACAAGAGCATTCATACTGAAACTATTCCCTAATAAATAGATTAAAATCTGATAATGAAATGAATTGCATTAATTTCAGATGTTTCCGCAAGTCATTCCATAATGATGGGGCGTAATAACTAAAAGCTACCTTACCAAATCCCACTGATGGATCATCTAAGTAAATATGACTGTAAGAATGTAAATTGTACACTATATGGCCAAAACTTTGTGGACACCTGATAATCACACCCAAATGTACTTGTTGAGCATCCCATTCCAGATTTATCCCCCTTTTCTGTTATTATGACCTCCACTCTTCTGGGAAGGCTTTAAGCTAGATTTTGGAGAATGGCTGTGGGGATTTGTGCTCATTCAGCCACAAGAGCATTAGTGAGGTCAGTCACTGTGTTGTGTGAGAAGACTGGGTGTGCACTCAGAGTTCCACTTCACCCCAAAGGTGTTCAGTGGGGTTGAGGTCAGGGCTCTGTGCAGGACAGTTGAGTTTTTCTACTCCAACCTTTGCAAACAATGTCTTCAGGGACCTCGCTTTGTGCACAGGGGCATTGTCATGCTGGAACAGGTTTGGGCCGCTTAGTTCCAGTGAAGGGATATCATAATGATACAGCATACGAAGACATTTTATACAATTGTATGCTTCCAACTTTGCAGCAACAGTTTGGGGAAGGTCTAAATATGTGTATGATGATCTGGTGTCCATAAAACCTTTGGCCATATAGTGTATGCTTTTTGTTAGGAATACGAAGAACGTTGACCGAGAAGTGCCTTATATACAAAAATGCTCCAGCCCATCTGTGTTGGCAGTGAAAGCCACAAGCAATCAGTCATTTGATAGAGATCACAATGAATTACAAACACAACTTCAGATATAAATAAACAAAATAATCTTATTGTTGTTCTTTTGGATGCTCCTGTTAGGGGTCACCACAGAAGATAACATTCCAATATCCGCATATTGATTTGACACAGGTTTTACACCGGATGCCCTTCCTGACGCAACCCTTCACATTTATCCGGGCTTGAGGCCGGCACTGAGAGTGCACTAGCCTGTGCCCCCAGTGGCACCCAGCCTGGGTCTCAAACCCACAATCCCATGCAAGTCCCATGCTTCTCAGACCATCTGATCTAGCTGGGCACCAAATAAATAAAATACTCTGTCAGATAATTTCACAAATGGTAAAGCCATAAAGATATCAATTTAACCAAAAGAAATAATGCATCATTTTGCTATCAAAATATTGATTGGTTTATTTATATTACATTAGATATTCTGATTATTATATTAACCTTTATGACTTCATTCTGATAAGCACTTGCTGATGAAACCTGAAGGAGTTTATGTATTGGGGTGTGTAATGATAGAGAAGGCACGGCAACCTTTCACACACTTCCGCGCTCCACACACACACACACACACACACTGTCCCGTTGTGGCTCTTCCTGCATACACTCACTCAAGCTTCTTTTCCTTTACACGGTAAGTTTCTTTTCACATCAGCTGGTGCATACGATCGTATTTTCCTATTTTCTGATCAATCACACATGTTCGGATTAATACCACACACACATAGACACACACACACACACACCCCGACATCATAACACTACTACTCTTACTGGTTTAGCTGCGGCTATTGTTTGCTAACATGCTCGCCTATAAAGTACTTCTACTACTAACCTGCTTACATGCATTCTCTGTTTAGAACAGTTTAACTATACATATATAAAGTAAAGAATGTGTGATTAAATTCCTTAAACGCTCTTTCCGCTTACAGATACGGGTAAATATAACCGGAAAGAGAGCCGGTGTTTTGCGCGACCTTTCACCTACTTATGCCGGCGGGCGCGTGCGGTCATGATCTGACGTCATGTGGAGGCAGTTTACATAACTTTATTATGCAGTGCGACCTCGATGAACCTAGATTTCACATCATGTAGACTAACCATACACTTAACACACGTAAAATAGCCTAGCTGTATGCACGCAGGGTCTGTTGTTTCTTAGTGACACCTTCTGAATGGTGTATGAATGGTGCAGCTGGGAATTCTGTGCTAGGCTGCACTCCAGATTTATGGTCCCAAAGAGTCATTCATGGCCATTTGATGCTACTTTGTTATTCATTGCAAATCCAAGCTACATTTGATCACACCAAAGGACTATTCAGACTGGATAAGATTGCCAGAGCTATATGTTTTCTGTAATGTTATCAGAAAGCTGTAGTGATTATGATCAGTTTGCATGGGGTAAGTGATCTCTGTGTAAATCACAGTGAGCTCATGATGTACACATGGTTGTCATAAAAAGTCCATTCATACTACATACACCTCATTTTAATACAAACTGATTATTTTGGCATTTATTATGAGTGAGTATGTAGTGTGTGTGGGCATGCAAATTGTGCTTGATCATTAGTAGGTCACATGATCATAACATGTACACTACATGGCTAAAAGCATGTGGACGCCCGACCATCACACCCATATGTGGTTCTTCCCACACGATTGTACAGGATGTCTTTGTATGCTGTAGCAATACAATTTCCCTTCACTGGAACTAAGGGATCCAACTGTGTTCCAGCATGACAATGCTACAAAGTGTGGTTCATGAAGACATGGTCTGCCATGTTTGGAGTGGAAGAACTTAAGTGATCTGCACAGAGCCCTGAACTCAACCACACTGAGCACCTTTGGGATGAACTGGAACGCTGACTACGTGCCAGACCTTCTCGCCCGACATCAGTGCCTGACTAATGCTCTTGTGCCTGAATCCCCACAGCCATGTTCCAAGATCTAGTGGCAAGCCTTCCCAGAAGAGTGAGGTTATTATAACAGCAAAGGGAGACTAAATTTGGAATGGGATGTTCAACAGGCATATTTGAGTGTTACAGTTTACACAGACTTTGCAGAATCTGCAAAATGGTAATAATTTAAAACATAAAACAGTTGTCGATCATCCAGGTAACAACACACAGTATTAAGAATCAAGTGTATGCAAACTTTTGAACTGGTTCGTTTGTAAATTCAGTTATTAGTATGTCTTGTGGACCATATGTAAACCTCTGGTACGTGAAATAGCTTATTCAGGGCAGTACTAAATAAAAAGCAAAATGCAATTTTTATGCCTCTTATTTTTTTAATTAACATTTTGCAGATTCTGTATGGTGTGTGTAAAATTATGACCCCAACAGTATAGTCAGGTGTTCACAAACTTTTGGCTATATAGTGTATGTAGGATTTACATGTGCTAGGAACTAACATATATATATATATATATATATTAAAAAAAAAAACAACCTCTGACAAGTGCTTTTACTCATTGTATTTGTTTTATTGTTCTGCATTTTAAACTCAGCTAGTACTTGGTTTTGTTTTGGCTTCGGCGGGAGTCTGTTGCTGTGGATCCATCCCCTAAAGACTGCACTTTACAAAAACAGTTTATGCCCAAGGCTCACTCTTGCTTCAGTTTATAATCTCACCTGGATACTGTAAACTTGTACCTAGGCTTCTGCTGTAATCATAAACACTATGATGCTCACACTGAACATCCTTTCAACACACTTAGTACTGTTTGACCTTATCATATACACTTGTGAATGAGTAATTGATAATCCTACTATCGTGTCCCCCAGAAGAGGATGGGTTCCTCTGGTTTCTCTCAAGATTTCCTCCTCATGTTGTCTCAGGGAGTTTTTCTCTATCGCCTCTAACTATCGCCTCTAACCGCTCTTTAGTAAATCTACATGTCGATTTCTGTAAAGCTGCTTTTTTTTTGTCTATTGTCAAAAACGCTATACAAATAATATTGAATTGAATTTTGAGGATAGAAAAGGTTACACCCTGGAGTGTCTTTATACTGAAGAAATAGCACAAAACCTCTTTTTTTCCACCAGATATAATGGAATCTTTAACAAATGTCAGTTCAGGCTGGATATCCCCTGGGGTTATTTTTACTGGTCATTTTATTGAAGGTAAAATACGGTATAGTCTTCCCTGACACCTGCACATGCACTGAAATGACGAATTCAGACAGGACTAAAATTTCATTACCACACCTTCCTGTGTAAAACTAGTCCTATCTGAATAGGCCTATAAATGTAACAATGTCATATTTATTTACGTGGCATTGAACAGTTGAATTGACTATGCACATAAAGCACATTTACGTCATATGCAGTCATATGCTGTTAAGATAAGAGTTCAGCTCCAGGTTTACAATTAATATGTGTAAGCATAAATGGTCCTGGTTGAACTTTATAGAAGTTTTATAATGTTTGGTCATTATTTGTTGTACTTTAAAATCAATGTATATTGTGCAAACCATGCTAGATTCCTTCTGTAATATAAACATTTTTAATTTCTGGCCTTTTTCATATTCATACCATGTGGCTAGTTGTTCCCCAAAACACAACAGTATGCTTTTACAGTGAATAAAGAGATTATCATCTTGCAGTAAAGTCGTCATAAATTTATGTGGTTATCATAAACAAGTCTGTAAACCAATTATGTAACCACTTAACCCTTTTTATTTGTTTCCATGAAGACAGTCAGCTCTACACTGCTACAAGCGACACGACAGATCAAGATGTTCTCTAGTCTGGCTCGCTGTGCCTCCAGTATGACTCTGCATGTGCTGAAAGGAGCCAAGCCAGCAAAAGTGCTTTGTTTTGGGCATCAGACACTGGCAGCGGTCCCGCTACCCACTGTTGGAGGGAGCGCAGTGGTTAGACATGCTCAAGCGCTGGACTACAAGAGGCTGCTACAGGTGGAGTGGGATGATGGAAGCTATAGTTTTTATCCATTTACCTGGCTTAGGGATAACTGCCAGTGCCCTCTGTGCATGCTGCAGTCAGCACGAGCACGGAGTCTGCTCCTCACTGACCTTGATGTGCATACTGGAATGGACCAAGTGCAAATAACTGAGAATAACAAGGTACGCTTTGTATATCTATCAGGAAAGACAACCAAATATGAGGTTTTTGACTATATACATATCTATATGTGTGGCGGTCTGCAAAATTTTTTTTTTTGCTGAATTCTATAAAACAGCCAAAATGAAAGAAAGAGTGAAATAAATTGAACCGACAGAACTGACTGAATTAATGAGCAATTATTTCCTCACTCATGTTAGCAGAGGCAATGATAGGTTGAGTTAAGAGACAAAGGAGGCTTGTGTTTAAATTCTGCGAGTGACTCTTAGCTCAGATGAGAAGACAGAGACTGATGTGTATGCTGTTGATAATCAAAGTGATAATAAGCATTGCATATTATAAACTTGCAGTTCTTCACAATGTGGCAGTAATTTTGTTTTAAATAAGTAGGTTAGGTTATAAATCTATTTGTAGGTGGGGCATCATTTAGTGGAATTGAAATGAAATCTTTAAATGCGATTTTCTCTTTTCACTTTTGGGATTAACCAGACTTTAAATTGCTAGAACTGTACTTCTGGTTGAGATATGTAAAAAAGGGAAACATAGTTCAGTTGAGGAACATCTGTAGTTTTCAGAACTATATATATAGTAGACCATTTCCCAGGCCTCTACACATATACAGTGCACTTTACTACATATACATAGGCTACTGTATGACATAGGCTACTCGACCTAGGCATGACTAACATAGCACCTATCCACACTGTTTTGTGTCTGTAGGTCTCTGTCACATGGCCAGATCAACATAGCAGTGAGTTTGAGCCTGACTGGTTAAAGAAAAGATGCTTCTCACCTGAAGCAAGACAAGCACGGCAGAAGGAACTTTTTCTAAATGGTGAGTTACAATTCTGGTGATTTCTGTGTCTTACAGTTTGCCTGCTGTGTCTCATGCATCTGAAGAGTTACTTCATTCACGGCACGTGATACATCTACAGCATTTTCGAGCAGGTTCCTTTCTATAAGCACTACTAACCTGCAACGACTGGCCAACACAGTCCCAACATAGTATAGTAATAGATTTTGAATTAAATATAGTTCTGAAGGTATAGAAAATGAGGATTCACTCAATCAGTGCCTGATTAAAACTTTGGTAAAATGAATACGCCTACTTCAGAATGAGTCTATTTTACAACATTGCAACCTGTCAGACAGTGGATACCATTATGGTATCACTTTTGATTTTCAAAAATGTAAAAAACTACAGACAGGTGACAAAGTAAAGGAAAACCAGTGGCTGTGTTGTGGGTCTCCTTAGAGAGAAGACTCTCTGCAAATCAATGCAAAGGTTTTCTGACTGATCGCCTTTATCCTGTAATGAATTATTTCTATACTGATGGGAGTGGTCTGTTCCAGGATGACCCCGACCCTGCCCCCACCCACAGAGCATGAGGGCTCACTGAATAGTTTGATGAGTGTGAAAATGATGTAAATCATTTGTGGCCTTCACAGCCCCCAGATCTCAACTCAACTGAACTGATGGGAGATTTTGGAAAGACGAGTTAGACAGCATTCTTCCCCACCATGATCGGATAAAAAAAGAGAATATCTTTTGGAAGAATCTCTCCAGCACAGTCTATGTTAAGGCGCATTGAAGCTTTTATGGTGGCTTATGGTCAACCAATACTTTACGAAGACACTTTAACATGGTTTTTACTTTAGTTTGTCACCTGTCCTCTGGATTACTTTCTTACCTTCATATTTTGTTTTGTTTATAAAACTCTTAGTACCTCAGAGTATCCTGCATGGTCATTCTACATTTAATTCAGATTATTCAGATAATTCATTTATTTCTGACTCCTCTGTAAATCTTAAGAGGTCCACAGGTCCACATCAGCTTTGGTTTGTGGAAACTAAATGAGCTCTAGTTTTCTCATGGAGCAGCAGGATGGATCCAAAATGTGCTCACCTCCACTCTGGATTTGATTTGGTCTTCCCAATGGCCACGCTTTTAGGGTAGGACAGAGATGTTCACAGTTGGTTTACGTTTTTTGTCACAGTCTCCACACTGTAATCACATCACTGGATCTTGCCTGAGCAATGCCTCTCATTCAGGTCAAAACTGCATTTGGAAATTAGAAATAAGCACTGATTTTAGTTGGAACTACTGTGTTTCTTGAACTCCCACTTTGCTTTAGATTTTTGTTGACATTTTGTGCAACTGATTTAGGCTAGGGCTGCCTCCAAACTTCTCTGGAAACATTTTGAGTGCAAATTTTTAAAAAATAATTTATAAGCGTATAATTTAGTGTATAATTTAATTTAATTTTCCATGGCTTCTTCCAGTTCAGATTTAGAACTGAAGTTGAACTCAGTTACAAATCTGATGCATGTGTGATAAAGTTACTGGTAGTAAGTAATTCTGATGTACGAATCATTTAAAATAAATATTTCTCGATTGATTCCGATAATAACTTGGTGTGTAATATCAGTGTAGTAGTTTCATGTGTGGTTTCTGGAACAGCCAACCTGAAGGCTGAAGCATTTGTCTGAGGAGACACATCCAAAGGATCACCCTTGAGTGGAAAGTCTTTTCCCACTTCCTGCCATATGGAATCGTGATCTAAAGCAACTCGAGAAGAGTGCTGCGACGTGCTCCAAACAAACCCGCGCGTCTCTGGATTAAAGACTAATGGTTCTTTGTCTTGACATGGTCAGGCCACAGCTGGATTGTTGGCATTCTGTGGCTCCATGTTAAAAAAACAGACGCAGTTTAGCGTGAATGAGATGATCAGGGTACACCTGGGTACAGTTTGGAGAGTCTCTAGGCTTAAAGAGCACAGACCTGTGTTTCATGAACAGCATTAAAAAAGCTGCCAGTCTCTAGCTGGACCACTGCTTGAGGTTGTAAATGCCTTTGCTCTGAAGTACTTTTCCTCATGAGTGGTGTAAATTATAGCATGGCTCATTGCAACTTCCTGAAGGTCTAACCAACTCTCTAGTTTGAACCAAAGCCATTTAAAAATTCTCTTATATCTGTGCAAAACAACTCAAATTCTGCTTGGTTGTTAATGAAAGAATACAGCAAAATCTCTCTGCTCTACGCTATGCCTTAAACACATCTTCCTTTACTCCTGACTTCCTGACTGAATCCAACAGAGCACCTAAACTACCACCTAACCCAAAAGGTCAGTCTCTGCCTCTTGTTAAAAACATCTTCCTCATAAAACTCTCTGAAGCTTCCGGGGTCAGCTGTGCAGTCTGTAATGCGTCTGCTGCTGATGGCAAAGTGTCATTAGTCCTTTCCGCCTTTCCGCTGTCTTTCATGTGTAGTAGTTAAGTGAGACACTGCTGTTTGTTTTTTACGTTTACTCAGAGTAAAGCCACAGGAGGTTCTATATCTTAACAGCATCTCCAACTGTTCTGAGCTAATTTTACACCCGCTAAATAAATAAACTCAGTAGGATGGAGACTTTACAGAAACCTCTCTCTGAATGTGATGTGTTGGTTGTTTAGCTTGCCTATTATATGTTACTACAGAATCTCTCTTGGGTCTCATTGATGGAGTTGAGTAACACTGGAGCACCGTGTTTGGCTTTTCTGGACTTTATTTCAGAGTGCTAATTTAACGCAGAAAGAAATAAGGAGGTTTGTTTGCTGAACATTAGATGACTACATCTTATTGCATCAAATAAGCCAGTAGTTTTTCCTCCCACTGTGAAGTAAGCGGCCAAGAAAGAGCTCATTATCCACAGTGGTAATTGGTTCAGGATTGTGCTACTTACAAAGGGAATGTTCTCTATGCAAAGCCACGTCTGTGTTTATTGGCCCTAACTTTGTTTTATTTTATTTTATTTTTTTGCAAATGCAGGTTTTCCCAAGGGTGTGTCATAAATACAGCAGGCTTTGTGACACACACACACACACACACACACATGCAATTTCACACAAGTATACAGAAGGGTGTGAGCCTTTTTTAAACGAAGCTTTGATTCAATATCCATGTAGATACAATAGACAGTTGGGTCTTTCAACCATTTATGGTGTTATCTAGAATGTCTACCTCAAGACCAGAAATACCTTGCCTTGAATGGAAAATCCTTATGCTAGGGATCTACTCATCTACAGCTGGTTATAGACTGTGTAATTACAACATTCTTTTAGGATTATTACTTGTCACACTGTAAGGGATGTTCTCAATAACAGCTAAATTCTGTAATGGAATGTGCGTTAGCTTGTTCTCCATGTCAGATTTTACAATGAAGTTCCTCTAATGATAGATCTGCGATGAATGAAAATAACTACTTTTGCTTACGTCATCAGTCATTGTGATGGCTCATGCAGAAAATGTGGTTGCAGTCTTCAAAGTGAGCTTGAGGTAAAGATGATATTTTTTCTGTCCATGTTTGCTTCATGTTTTGCCATTGCCACTAACATAGTTGGAGCTGTCCCGTGAGTTTTGCATACTCGTATACTGTCCTCTTATTGGTGGCTTTTAGATAAGTGTTTATAGCAATGCTCACACAAAAATTTCTGACACTGCCAAAACTTTGTTGCCAGCTGTCTTTGGTAACAATGGCACTAAATCAGCAGCTAGTGAGCATGTCATATTATGTGTTTTAAGACCAACCGAAATAACGAGCAAAGAATTCTCTTATGATGTGTATTTTTTTTTTGTCTGTGACAACACAGTCAGGCCAGAAGTCATACAGTGTAAATACAGCTTTAATTAATTTGACTATTAAAACTTCCTGATAACATCTTCCAGCTGGGTGATTATCAACACTCCTCTGGAAAAGAGAGGATAAAATGGTCTAATGCATCTCCAATTTCCACTGGCTTTCATTTAATGTGAATATATTTCCTGTGAATATATTGCCTCTGCATGAGCTTAATCTTGTGGGAAGGCATGTGTTTAAGATGTAAAAGTTGCAATGGCTTCATAAAGGATGTGTATGAAATGTGAAAGCCACCCTACAAGTTATATCGCTACACTGTGAATTCACGTTACTCACGTTAGATACACTTGCAGTTCATTAAACATTCAGAAGGAAATGAATGTTGGCAAATGAGTCTTGGAATTTGTTTTCCATCTTTCTGTTCCATTTGCTTTTCATCTGTTTGACACAGTTGACAAGGCCAGCTACATGGCCAGAGTAGTGCTGCTGCTGCTCTAAAAATCTCTCTGTAAGGAACAGTGCACAGATAGGTAACACAGACACACATCAACAGAAGAACAGGGATTAAAGGGCATTTGTCTACCTTGCTAGTGAGTTTGCTAGAGAGTGCAAGAGCAGTTGAGCCGCTTTGAGATACAGTGATGTATTATTGCTCTGAAGCCCGGCTGGAAACTATGCGAAAGTGAGACCAATCTCTGATTGGCTCTGAGACTGGAGTGCATCCTGCCAGGAAATCCTAGCATCGAATGCGTGTCGTTATGAGAGGGAATGCTGAGCACCGTTGCATGGTAGAGCAGCACCATGTGAACCTCCTCACCCTGGGCCAAGTGCCCAGCTCCCTCCCTCCCTCCCTCTCTCTCTCTAATCCCAGTATTCTGTCATTTCTTTCTCATTCATCTCGCATTTGCTGTGGTTGTGCGCCACTCTGCTCTCTAATTGGAGCACAAGTCTACTAATCTCCCTTTTGACTTGTGGGTCATACTTTCCATAGAGCAATACTTTTTTTAAAATTACAGTTCTATTGGAGCCCATGCACTCTACACTTGCATTTTTTTAACTGCTTTATTCACCTCTGACTCAAGTTTATTATTTGGATTAATAATTAGCTGCTTAAATTGGGAAAACACAACAGATCACTGGAATTGCAAACCACTGCTACCACGCATGTATATTCACATTAGAGCTTTCAGATTTCTTTAGGTAAGAGCTGTGAAGGGAAAAGAGTCTCTAACAGTTAAATGGGTGGAGTTGAATAAGATTTGAATGATTTTTCTACTCACGGAGTCCGCCTCCATTTCCACCCATGTACATGAAGCTCCACCCTCAAAATTTACTGTGGTTTAACTAGATTTAGCATATTAACTGATCTTATTATTAGCAAGGACTGTAATGACGTCACTTTTAAGCACACTCGGACATTCAACTGCTTGAAAGCCAAGTTACAACTCTATAAACATGCATCTTCTCCTCATAATGATTACTGATGATGTGAAGGGGCACTGGGGGCGTGTCTACAAAATGACTGACAAGAGACCAATCCATATACAAACATACATTCCGGGCCGGAAGGCAGGTTTCCAAACTGTTCTTTTTTTCAGCTAAGTAATACACTTGTTCTAAGATAATGACTTTAACTTTTTTTTTTTTTTATATCATTTCTACATAATTTTTCACATTTTGTATTAGTAAGAAATGGAAAATATTGACTATTGCACCTTTAAATGTATTTGAATTTTTAATTGGTTTTTAATTATATTTGAATGCATCTGAATATGGTTTCCAGTTTTACTATATATACTTACTCCATAGGGTGTTATATAATGACATGCTAAAAACCTACATAGGGCACAATAGAGCCAATAGAACAACATTTGCAAGAGGAAATAGTCACCCACTACCCTGAATATCATCACTTTAATGACATAAGTAGTTTTTAAAAATATGTAATTACAGAGTTAATATATAATTCTAAAAATATGGTAATAAATACGCTATAAATAACACTTTAGCTTTGTAGCTAAAGATACATAATATACGTTGAGCTTATATAAGGGACAAAATAGTAACATTTACTGACATTAACAAACCAAAGAAACCATCTGTCTCCAACGCATAAATACAGACATGCTGTATTGGCTGTTGTTTCTCTCACATTGAGTCCATGTTTAAC
The DNA here is from genome assembly GCA_022985145.1 of Pangasius djambal. Taxonomy (NCBI): domain Eukaryota; kingdom Metazoa; phylum Chordata; class Actinopteri; order Siluriformes; family Pangasiidae; genus Pangasius; species Pangasius djambal. The sequence continues at coordinate 7,493,944 of CM040999.1, forward strand.
CGCTATGTTTTGGCTCTGGTCTTGAAAACACACAACACACTATTCCAATTTAAAAAGAATCTGCCTGCTAACTGGGATGCATCTAAATTTCCATTATTTGATTTAATGATTGCCATGTGGAGTTAATGCTCACTTCTATCATGCCAGAAAAAAGAGGGATGAGAGATATACTCCACACAAAGGCACTAATAATGTAGATGCTACTATTCACATTGACTGGTGCCTGGGCGTGTGTAATAGCACTTGAATGTATTTCTGACAATTAAGAATAATATACTGTATACAAAACTGTGGTAAAAATTCTCAGTGTTTGAGCATTAGCTCTGAAAGATTTGCAGATTGCAAGAGATCAACAGAAAGCATGCATTTGTGAAATTGTTCTACTAAACTGCTCATGTAAAACTGCAGAACTGGTCATTTGCTTTAAGGTGTGTATTCTTTCTTCATTCTCTCAGTCTTGCATCATGGGTTTTCTCTGAACATATGGTGATATTTATTGGAAGGGTTCAATTGGAATTTAACAGCTGATGTATTTCCAAACAATTTCCCAATACTAGCATGTTTTCTTCATTGTTCATAGTCTATCTACAATGTTATATGATAAAACTGTTTCAGTTTGTATTTGGATTTCTTATGAGAAATGTGTAATATGTGTTTATGGAGGAAGTAATGTGATTTTTATTTGGAATGTTTGGAATTTTTATCCAAAATGTCTCTGGGTTGTTTCAGAGCGTGAATTCTGGGACTCTGCTCTGCAGATCCCCGTGGCAGATTTTGAGGAGGTTCTACATGATGATAAGGCTGCTCTGGCCTGGCTTATGGCCCTAAGGCGTGTTGGGATCGTGTACCTGAAGGGGGCACCAGCAGAGCAGGGCCAGGTGGCTAGACTAGGTCAAAGAATTGGATACATCAGACTCACGTTCTATGGGTAAGAAGCATGTCTATACACACACACACACACACACACACAAACAGTTTTACCATATAATTGAAAAGATTGTTAGGACAGTATTTTCCACACTTACATCACATTTTGTTCATGCCTTATTAGTGTATGCTCCATAGCTGTGAAATTCTACTTTAATTTAGCATGAAGAAACACATAAAAATTGCACTTCTGCTAAATCACTCTTTTTCCAGAGGATTTGCTCTGCTGTAAAAGATTAAAAGTTCAACATGAGTCATTGGCAAACTGCGATGAGCTTGATGAAAGCATTTCCTGAGCTGAATCTAGGCCAAATCAAACATCTTTTTTTTTCTCTTAAATGAGTTCCACTGCCACTGACCTTCACATAAACTGCAGAGCAATGAATCAGAAGTGCATTATTTGACACTTACAGCCTATTCGTCTCATTAATGAGGTATTTTTGATGTTGTGTCATGAAATCCTTCACGAATTACAAATGAAGGCAGCATTTTCTGAGTAGTTTATACACTTTAAGAACAATTAAGAGCCCTCCATATAGATAAAGCTTCAAATAAAATGAAGAAAAAAGACAGGAAAAGGGATACGGAAGGAAAACAGAGCTCATATTAGTAAGTAAGGGAACATTCGAGAGACAGATAATACAGGAACACACTGCGTGTTCTGTCGGCTTTAGTTGGAGCCAGTGTTGATATACTCCAGAGCTGCACAATGACTTTAACTCTGATGTTCAGGGACAGCATATGTGAAGCCAGACGCCAGCTGGACCCAGTTTTACCTGATCGCAGCCCACACACACTCAGACAAAAAGATCAGATCATGAGTTGACTGTGTCCAAAGCTACTGAAGAGGAGGGAGACAGAGAGAGAGAGAGGCCTAACTGGAAAACAGTCCAGCAGATCTGGACTTTGTCAGTAATGACATCATGCTGTACTCTGCAGTTCCATGTGTCTCCAGTTACAGCGGGTCTTCCCTATCCTCCGTTTAGACAGAAAGTCTGGAGAGACAGACAGTGTTGCACCACTGTATGTTTTCTATCCCTAGAACGCTCTAGTTTATGTTAAAATAATTACAATTTGTTGTCATAGTACTTAAATCACAACATTGATTGAACCACATCACTGATATAAATGTTCCTCTTATTGACCAAATCTGCAGGACCGTATTAAATGAATAGCAGGTGCTGGCTAAGAGACTAAAGACTTAATTTTGTGTTAGGAGCATTCACATATTACAAAACTAAGCAGCTGAGATTGATTTGCATCAGTTAATTAATTATTACTCAAGCCTCTACTATATGTATGTTTTTCAGTCCTGAGCTTGGGTTACCGTCTGGGTGGAGTTTCACATGTTCTCCCTGCGTCTGTGTGGGTTTCCTAGCCATAATTGCAAAACTCCAGTCTGCCGTTGCCTCGTTGAGTGTTACTATAACACAATGTCTGTTATGTCTATTGCAACAATTCCTTATGGTTAAAAATTCTCTTGCACAACTACAAAAACACTGTAACCATTTTACAACTGTGGTTTCCTCCAGTCAGTTCACACAGACACTGTTAAACATGTGCTGTGTTTTCCTCAACAGACACACATGGCAAGTGCAAGATAAACCCATGGCCAACAACGTAGCATATACCTCAGGCAAGCTGAGCCTGCACACGGACTATCCTGCTCTGCATCATCCTCCTGGGGTGAGTACACCACCCTACACACACACACACACACACACACACACACACAGTGTATGCATGATCCACATAAACTTACTGTGAATATTTGTCATGCATATTGCCATATTTTCTTGGCCTACATTATATAAGCTCTGATAGACTAACCTGCTAGCATACATACACTCAAATCTTCCCACAGAAATGGTTAGTCATGCTGTTTAAGGCTCTGTGGCCCATAAGCAGGTCATGCTAGCTCTTAGATAGCCCCATGGTAGAAACCATGTCCCCCTTCGAATCATCCTTTGGAAAAGGTTGTGAAAATATGTTTTTTATGGGTGTCTGGTCAGAAACTACAGCGTCTACAACTGGCACCAGCTGAACAATTACATATGTACAACCTACAATGAACTTAGATGATTCTCTATATTAATTCTTTATATATCAACATAAAGTGAAGACAAAAAGATATCAGCTTGCATGCATCTCCTTTTTGGTCTAAACTGTCCCACACCCAGCTATATAAATATTAAAATATATAAATATAAAAATATATAAATTATTTTTACTTATTATGTATTTCCAGTGAGCTACCGTGTAATCACATCACAATCACAATTGTTTTCATTCCTTTCACTGTGTGATATAAATGTGGAAGGACAATATTATTAAAATATAATTAAAAGCACCTAAAATATCATACCTATCAAACACAATAGTATCTGTACTAGAAAGTGTGTGCTTATAGAAATTCAGCGTAAAAGTTTTCTTTCTAAGAAAGCAGGAAGACGGTTACAGTTGTAACCGGTTGTGTTGTTGATAGTTCTGTGCATGTTCATGTAGAAGTAGGGGTATCATAAACTGAAATGGTCAAATGGTCAAATTAATAATCAACATGTATGGATGTATAATAATGGTTGCTGATGCTACGTGAATAATTAAAAAAAAAAATAGCTGATCATGTAAAGCAGGCTTACATAGCCAACAGAGATATAAATAAAATTATTAGCAGTAAATTAAAATGTTAAAGCCCTGTCAGATATTTAATGAAGTAAGTAATTTCATAGTCTACCTGGACCTGCACTGATGTCCTGTTAATATAATCAAATTTATTCTCTTCAAATGGATCTGTGTGTAGTCTATTGCAGCAATTACTCTTGGAAATCCTATAAAATAAATGCAGTGTAAGCTTGAGACACCTGAAATCCTACTTAGTGTTACGCCTTAAAAGTAACACTCTGTTTGTGTGTGTGTGTGTGTAACTTGGCAGGTACAGTTTCTACACTGTCTGCAGCAGGCCCAGCAGGGTGGGGAGAGTGAGGTGGTGGATGGCTTCCACATGGCCGAGCTGCTCAGGAGAGAGGACCCCGAGGCATTTAACACACTCTCATCCCTCTACATCGACTACACAGACACCGGCTCTGACTACTGCGACTTCAGCGTGCAGTCCAAGAACCGCATTATAGAGTGAGATGAATACAAATGTGACCATGTACCACAATTGACTGTCTCATACACATACACACACAGAGTGTGTGTCCCCGTTTGTGGAGACTTAAAGTATCACAACAATGTCCTCTGCTCACCAGGAAAACCCAAAACTGCAGTCACTGAATACTTAGTTAGCAGATAAGCACATTAGAATGCAAATGCTAATTATTGGATTTTGGGTGGATTATTATTATTTTTTGCCATTAGCACTCTCCTATCATTACGTTCACTTGGCTGACTACTACTTTATCATACCAGAAACATGTCCATATTGTACAGGAGATGTGGTGCTGTACTGATGACATTAGAGCTTGTTAAATAGAGCTTGTAAACAAATACCAGTTTGAGAACTGCTGGTTTAATAACTTGGCCCTCCAGGCTTGTAGGACATGGTCGTGTATATAAATTTATTGCAATTGGAAATTCCGATGTATGCTGAGGTCATCTAATTTACGGACCTGACCTCACTGATGTAATACATGTTCCAATGTGCTTCATGCTTTAGAGGGCCCTTAAATCAAAACGCCACCCTAGACTAGCATCAGAATGCATGGTATAGGAACATTATAAATCACATAGCTTACAAAAGAAAACAAGGCAGTGATTATATAAGTCACATGACTTTTACTTTGTGGTCCATGAGTACCAGTGTTGGTGTAAAAACAGCGCCATCTTTTGTCCACCTGGTAGAGAAAAAGGTCTGCTCTGTTTTTTTGTGCAGTGTGGACAGTGAAGGCCGAGTGGTGAGGATAAACTATAACAATGCAACCCGAGATTCTGTCCTGGATCTACCTCTCAATCAGGTGCAGCCGTTCTACTCCTCCCTGAAGAGCTTTGTGGAGCTGATGAGCCAGCCAGAGAACATGGTCACCTACAGGATGGAGCCAGGTCAGTCTACTGCAATGGAAAGACTAATGAGACACCCCTTTTTTCTGTCCAACTAACTCTCTCTATTGAATTGAAAATGAAAATTTGGCACAAATCTTGTTAACAATGAGGTTTGTTACGAAAACCTGAGTTATAGCTCTTTACTCTATTCCTATTTGGATTTTCTTCATTCTACAAATGAGCAGCAGATTCAGAACTTGGCTGGATATTTTGTTATGTATGTTTGTCATATTTTTTCTTTTTTATCGACCTAATTACCTGGAAAGTCTTTGGTCTGGTGTAGAGGCCAACACTTAATGGAAAACAGAGCAACATTTCCAGTAGCAGTGGCCAGAATGTGAGAGTTGGGAAAAGTCTAATTCTTTCATGTTCAGTGAGATAAATAATTGTCTATTATGTACAGGTGACCTGGTAACCTTTGATAACTGGCGTCTTCTGCACGGCCGGAAGCACTACTCATCTGGTGGCAGGACCCTAAGACACCTAGAGGGAGCATACCTGGACTGGGATGAAGTCATGTCCCGTCTGCGCATCCTGCGTAAAGCCGTCCATGGGGATTCCTTTTACTTCATCTGAAACACAAGTACTGTAGGAGTCTAAGCTTGAAGCTTGAACTGTTGCACGTTGCTTAGTTAAACTGGAACCTTTAAGAATAACCCCAGTGTGAGATTTAGTAAATGTGTTTGAGATCTACAATTACTTCATGAGGGTTAAAAAAAAAAAAAAAAAAAAAAATTTTTTTTG